>JBAPGN010001404.1:0-19628 GCA_037355405.1 Vitis amurensis | reverse complement strand
AGGGTGTGGTAGGAAGCCATAGCCGCTGGTGAAGAGGAAGTTAGGTGAATTGGAGACTCAATGAAGAAGATAATTTGAGCTTGATAAAATTTCCTCCAACTTTCCGTGTATTTCATATTATCAATTCAATATTGTACCATCAATCTAGATATTTTCTAAACGGAAAGTAGTAGGGAAAATATTATAATATTTTCTTTAGTATTTTTCTTTATATTTTTTTTCCATCATATTTTTCATGTCACCCAAACTAAGGAAAATAACTTTCCACAATATCATTTTCTTTTCCCTTGCATTTTCTGAAAACTAAACACAACCTTTGTATATAAATGAGTAAAATTAGAAGAATTTTTATAGGCGAACTAATAATACAGAGTGAACACTAAGTAGAATTCCAGTGCGATATCGCATCTATCGATATATACTGTATTTCCGGTTGCAGCTTTACATCTACTGACTCTATTCTACATAATATTTTTTACGTGCTTTACGTTCTAATTATCATTCCACCCTTATATAGAGTTGAGTGATTAAACAACGCAGATCCCCTACATGTAATAAGTGAAAAGGAAAGAGAGAAAAATGAGAGCCCTTGGAGAGCATGGAGTACGGAGCACAGAAGCTTTAGTGCGTAGCTAGTCAAGGCTGAAAGTTTTGTCGGGCCAACACAGCCTAGAAATACGCTCCCTGTCGAGTTACTTCGACAAAAACATTTCGGTGATATCCTTTTGGCATGGTGTAAGCAATGTGTGGACCCCTTTAGCATGAAAATGGCTAGTCTTATTAGATGATGTGTCAACCATATGACAATCATAGGGTGGGGAATATATGGTAATTATGAAAAATTAAAATAAAATAGTATCCAATTATATATAAAGACATATTTGTGGGTGCAAAAAATCGGTGATATATCGTCGATTTATCAAGAAAAATGGAAATATAAGAGAGCACTAATATGTATAGTTGTAGACGTTATATCCATCTCTTGGTGACAGGTGACAACTATTGTATTAAAATTGTCTAGATGCTTATTTGGGCGATTAGCACGTGTGTGGCGAGAAATAATGTAGAATCTCTTTAGGCTTATGGGCAACGCGAGAGTATTTTTTAGGCCGGTAGAGCAGCCTGAGTTTTCTGTTGCTTTAGCAGGCTATTTTTTAGGTCTATGTACGCGTAGACACTAATTTTTAGGCTTGTGGCAGGCTTGAGGTATAATGGCTTGGATTCGCGTATAGAATGTTCTATAATTTTTTGGCTCATCCATGGGCAACAAAGAAATAATGTGCAGAATTGCCCATAGCTCGAGAAGTTAGCGAAGGGTTCAATGGTCGAGTAGCACAGTAATAATGAATTATAAGAGGGCATCACGAGTTAAATTTGGCCTTGATCTAGACGAGCACGTAATCAGAACACAAAACACCATCTCGTGGTTATGAATAGTTCAATCCCAGCAGTTAGTTGCCAAGTCCAACGACCATAAACATAGTCATATTTTTAAAGCTGATCGCAACGGTCAAGCTACCAATCCAAAGGGCCAAAGTTAAAGTATGGGGAGAAATCAGTATCCAATTGGGAGTTTGGGTGAGATAAGCTGATTCCAAACGGTTATTTGAATATCCAATGGTCAATTTCAGCGAGAATATAATTGGTATAAGAACACAGGACGATTACAAGAGATGAAATGTATAAAAGTAGAAAATCGGTTTAGGCAGAGTTATTGAGCCATGAAAACTGTTCGCAACGTTATTTTAGGCCTAATTTTTTTTATAAATAACTTCATTCATGTGATACTAAGTTTAGCCCTAAATCCACTGAAAGCCCATGTTTTGAAGCTCTGTTTCAATCACAAAAGTGTGATAGGATAGTTTATCCAGGACAACAGAGATTCGCCTAACGCAATGTGAATGAGCGAAAATGGCAAAATCCGGGCGAGACCCAACAAGTAATCAGAGAGAAAGAAAATAAAAACTTAGACACGAGTAAGATGAGCATGAGGGATATGCACTATGTCATCAAACTACGACCATAAAAATTAAAAAATATGAGAATATATATGCGAGGAAAGTTAAATGTGGGGTGAGTAGGAGACAAACGCCATTATAAAAAATCGCGTGGGAACAGTAATAGAGGAGCGGTGACCCAAATCGTGGAGCACAGGCAGGTGACACAAAAAGTAAGGCTTTGAAAAGTGCCGGGGGGATGTGGGGGCCCTAAGGTTGTTTAGTCCCGCAATCCATGGGCAGAGGAAAAGGAGTTGCGAACTGCAGAAGTGATGCAGGTATTGTGTCTGCCATGGGGGGTGTTTTGTGATGTCCCACATGAAAATGGCTCAGAATGTGGGAGAATGTCGTCTTAAGAGACGCTATAGGGAATAAATATGTAAGGAATCCGTGAACGCGCAGTTACTTGAAAAAAGGTAGAGTTCAGGCTGAGTTCCGGAAAAGGTCCATGAATGTGAAATTAGCCGAAAATGAGCAGAAAGTCCGCGCCGGCTGAGTTACCTTAAAGCTGTGAGGGCCCCCTTGGGCCAAAGCGGACAATATCTACATGGCTGGGTATGGGTCCGGTAAAAAAGTAGAATCCGTGTAGACACGGAGTATATGGACATATATGCCACGAAACATGATAGAGTTGAGATTCGGCTATGAGAGTAGATCCTTGCAATTCGAGTTCTCCAAAGCACAGAATGGGATCAACAACAACAAAATGAAAACATTTGTGGGAAGCAAGCATACAAATAAGTGAGTCGTCAGTCCTAGTGGATGCACTGAGAAAAAGTCCAATGAAAGTGAGGGATGCGGAAATCACAAAGTGTTTGATATTCAAGAACCATCAGTAAAAGCAACTTAGTTATGCACCAATCTTTCATTGGGTAGCAGATTAAGTCCAGGTGTATATAATTATGAACACAAGTGCGAAGATATACGAAGAAAATCAAATTGACGGATTCAAAGGTGGTTGCTATTAAAAGACAATGGGACACTTAATAGAGTGACGTAAACTTCTTCATTATGAGAGTGAGAAGTGGTTGCCAACTCGATAATGTGAAGAGATAACTGACTCACCACTACCGAGTAGTAAATCTACGAGGGATAGATTGGATCACCCAATCGATGCAAGGAAAATAAAATATAGGTGATAATATTCCATTAATCTCGTTATTTATTCGAATAACGATTGATTTGGAGTAATGTGAGTGATGATCAATTCTATGACATATTTTAAATTTTCTTACACATGAATTTCAGAACGAGATACGAACCTCCATCTCCATATGGAAATAAAGAACAAGTACTGTGAGAAGAATGATCGCTAAATGATAGTGTGAGTACCCTGAATGGAAGCTTATATGAACCAACAAAGAGAAAAATAGAGAAATACAAATGATGGGTGCACAGTAAATTATGGGGGTCGAGAATCTAGCATGGAGCGAGAGAAACCCGTAGTAAAAATCCGTTGAAGGAGTATAATCGAAATTAAATTTCTAAGTGGCCTTGTGTAGTACCTCAAGGACCAACATGTTGGTAAAGAATTGAGTTGGATCCTATGTGAGTCAAATGACAATATGAATAAGACCAAAATATATGAATAATACAAAGCTAGTAAAGACAAGAATGCACGTGTTATCGCGAGAAGTATTATCTGGCAGAAGAAAAATGTGGTCCCAAATTGTCATAGAATAATGGGTTCGGCAATTCGTGAAAGTAGGCCCAAATTGTTGATGAGAAAAATTTAACTGTATGAAAAATTGGAACATTCCGTGCGATAATCTTGTGAGTATAAAGTGACACGGCACTTTCGGGGGCCCCCCGAGCCTACCGGAAAAAGTCAAATCAAGCCCGTGACGTAAAACTCGACTTAATGTTGAAGACATTGGCAAAAGAACAAGTGTTGCAGAAGTGATAGAGAAAATAACCTGATAGGAGATTAAGACAACTTACATGAACAAGTGGCAGTGCGAGTTTAGTTCACATGTGCAAAAAAAAGTGTGAAATCCGTGTTTTGTGGGTAGGTATCGAAGAACATTCGTTTGTCGATCCCTGTAGAGCTACGAGGTTTTGCTAACCGTTGAGTACGCAACTATGTTGCTGCTTGGAAAATGGAGAGTCATCGCTATTGTATATGCTGATTATTAAAAAAAAGGTGTAGAGAATTATGAGGGCAGAAGAAATGTGGTTTGAGAGAAGAATCAACACTGGGCACAAATTAAATGGATTCTTTGAAAAGGTTGAAATTTGAGAAAGATATGAGTATTGATGAGTATGATTTATAATCTAATAGAGAAGAAAAACTAGCTATATTAAATGGTTGTATTTACTCGTGTAAATAGTCCGAAATCAATTTATTTACATGAGAATATGGTTTTATAGCATTACTTTTTAGGACTGATTATATGGGTGTAATATGTTAGAGCATTGTTATTCCGCGAATGATTGCTTGTAATGATAAAACTACTCGGTTGTGCTATTACTCTTTTCAAGTAGGAAATAGATGATTAAGGGCTTAATCTGCTCAATAATATTGACATCATCTTTTACGTGCTTAGAAGAAACACTTAATTTAAGGCTTAAAGGGTAGCTAGCGTCAAGAATCCGGACGAGTATCTACACTTCCATAGATACTTGTGCGTAATAGAGGAAAGTATATAACGAACATCGCACTGAGTTTAGACGAAGACTGTTCCTTTAAAAAATGGGAGCTACACTGTAGGGAGGTTTTATTCCACTAATTTTAATGTAGAAAAATCGTTTCTAACAATGTATAATAGCTATAAAGTAATCACAGAGCACAATGTCAAGCACGACTTTTAATGAGAGAGACAGAGAATATCACATTTTTTGAGACAAATAAAAAGTTAAAAATCTCGCTAAGCGAGATTCACCAGTAAGAGACGATCTGATCATGAACAACGTGTGGGGTTCACAATTGAGTTGTACGTAACTTAGAATTAGAGAGAGTGAAAAATACAAGTCGATCCACATTGAAAGTGTTGAAATAGATCAAGGTCAGAGAATAACATGGAATCAACATATTCACGATTGCAATGTCACTATTAACTGAAAATGGAGAAATATAAAGATGATGAAAGTAATAAGCTGAGGTAGAAAGTAGAATAGATCATGTTATGCAGGTCCGTCACGTTATACTTCTTTTAGCTACCGGAAAAGCTGTCTACATGAAACACTGTGAGTCTAGTCATTTATCTTGGTATGGCGAAGAAGAGAGCCCGTGCAAGGCCAGCAATTGATTATCGAAAGTAGATAGTTGTAGACCTCATATTTTGTCTTCTCTCGCACATGTCGTTTATAGCAATTCCCCTGGTGGCCCATTAATACTCGTGAGAATAAATAAGTTCTTAGTTATCATAAGGCGCCACCCGATTATCAGAAGACTGTGGATAAGAGTATATTAAGAGTACTCGTAGTCTGACACGTAACTCCGAAATATATTTGTATACCCATTGGCGCCCAAGGAACTTAGACTTAGGTTTGGTTCACTGTCTTTTTTTTGGATAGCTTTTAGGAAAAGGGTCCCATCACCTTAAGGCGTGCACATATAAGGTCCACGCCACTAAAAAGGCGCCAAGATACACTTTATGGCCATGTAGGACACTCTATACACTTCCTAACTTAGTTACCCTAGGCCCACTTAGATCACTTTAGGCCCATTTAGCCACTTTAGCTTCACTTAAGTCCAACAGGCCCACTTAGGCACCTAGGCCCATTAAGGTAACAACCTAATGCCCTTAGGCACCAGCAGCTGTAGAAGACACACGTTTAGAGAGCACCCCCTGAGGCACGTCATCGACACACAGAACAGCTTCTGTTCCGAATTAGAGTTGACGCAACTAATCTTTCCAAAGGATAAGTTCCACTTAAGATGTTCCTATAGCCTAGATAAGATCAACAATACAGAAGTCAGACTCGTTGTGGAGTAATTCGATTGCCGTTTTTTATATTAATTGTATTTATTTTTTTTTTATTTTGGTTGAGAGATTATTCAGGGGTAAGTAAATAATGTAGAGTAATGATCTTCGTATTTTGCGATTGCAATCTCGAAAATCGCATGTATTTCTGTTAATCTTTGGTTGTAGGAGTTGAATTCTTTTTATCCTTTATTGCTATCGTGTAGTACTGCATCAATTTAGTGTGGATTATTTGATATATATATTGAGGTTACTCCATATTGAATAATTGTTTGATTATGAGCACTGATTTGATATTAATTTTATATTTATTCATTTTTATCCATGTTATTTATTCTTTAAGAAAAGGAGATCTTGCATAAGCAAGTGGGAAGATCTCTATCTCAATTCCTAAATTACATGAATTGATATTTTGTTTTCCCTTATACGAGAGGGAAGCGATAAGTAGAATATTGTTCTATTTCGCCATGTTATTTCTGATTAAAAAATTCGCTTAGAGAAGTGTTGATTATTTCCATGTAGCTCTTGCATGCTTTTACTTTCTGGGACAATTACATATGTACTGCACACATGTGGGATATTCACAACCTATGAGATATGGTGGATTGGAAGGAGAAGAGACAAGATCGTGGCTACCACACTTAAAATTTAGGCGTCTCCAGAGCTATTATAGACATGGTGATGACCAATGTATGGTCTAAAATTCAGCGGTAGGAGATATACTCCATAAAGCGCAAGACAACAAAGATTGTGTGGAAAGGTGTAAGGCAGGGTCTCTCATTGATTAGGGAGGGTTTAATCACGGAGATGGCTTCTTTAGGAAAGGAACTTGGAGAAAAATGGGTGCGCTCGATGTAAGTGATGGAAATGATAAGTTCAGTGAACACGATATTGAGATAGAGGAAAGATATAAATAGAAAGCAAAAGGAGAGAGTAGGCACCGCCGGGAATGGGATAAAAGTAAGATAGATCGAGTCGTGAGCTGCATGTTATGTTCAACGGAAAAGAATGCGAGGGTAGAGTGCATCGGGGCTCGCATGAAATCGACGGGAAGAAGATCATTTTTCCGGCGATGAGGAGCAGACATGGGAGGAATTGACAGAACATTTTGGGCTGGCTGAATGAATCTGTAATTCTTCCGGGGGGAAAGAATACAGAAGGATTGGAATTTTTTTTTTTTTGGAGAAAGAAAAGGAAAAAGAAAGATACGAGGTCAAGGATATAGTGAGACAACACCACGATTGATTGGAGGGAGAAAGAAAGAATTCAGGCTGTCATTTTTTTTGAGAGGGGAATCAGTTCGCGTTGGAAAAAAAAGGGCATTTGGGGCTGCTGGAAAGGAGAGAGATCAATCCATGTTTCAAAGAGATTAGAGGCTGCTGTTTTGGGAGAAAGAAGAGAAGAAAGAGGTCCGTTGGTTTTGGAAACGAGAGATCTTAAGGGGGCTGGCGTAAAGGATTGTGAGATCGACGGCGCAGCGAAGGGTTATATAGATGGGATTGGGCTGCATGAAATTTACATGGATCGGAGAGCTGAGCAGAGATCTAGCTTTGTTCGAATATCCCACTGGCTACTCACCCTGCCATGGTGAAGATGAGTACATACCTACCTTGTTGATCTGAAAGATGAAGAAAGAGGACAAAGGGCCGCCATACACCATGTGTTGGAGCAAATATGTCGGAAACAAACAGCGCACTAGAATCCGGGCGGAGAGAAGCAGACTCCTCTCCACATAGACGGTTCAGTGAGATGGAGGAATGCTATAACACATTCAGGGCGATAAGTAGAGTGAGACATCTGTGTTAGCGAGATATTGGAAAGGTCTTGCATAAAAACATCTCAGTCGGTTGTGAAAAGTTACTTCGATTGTGAAATGAGAAAGAAGTCCGAGGATGCAAAATGTGAGTACCCACTTTGTGAATTATAATTACTTGATTCAAATAAGGTTCAAGTGGCCTTGAATTTATAATTCCTGTGGATGAATTTTATAATAGCTTATGAGATATATGGCCTCGAATTAATAAATCTTCCATGGATAATGGAGGAATATATGGTTGCATAATGGAAGAGTTTCCTTTGAAGGTAGTTGATAGCACATATGGGTTGGATATATAACAGTAATATGAGACGTACTTAGAACGTGTTGTGAGAGTGGTGAGAGAGTATCACAGAAGGAGAACTCGTGGCTGTGAAGAAGCCGTATGTACTTCATGGCTCGAAAAGCACAAATATGACATGTTACCGAGTGGTGAGTATGGACCGAATTTCTGGGCAAGGAGAAAACAGCTGTGTGTTTTCAAAGAGGGACAGGGGCAGATGGTTTTTTTTTTTTCTATATAATTTTAGAGAGAAAATCGGCAATATAGACAATGGAAAAGGAACGGGCAGCAGGCGAGATATAAAAATGTTTTTGGAGAAAAGTCACGCGACGGAAGCGGAGCAACACTTGAGGGAAAAGTAGTAACAAGAACGGGGGGAGCCCGAACCATCAAATACGTATTCTGGCGGATGTATAGGAACAGCAGCCACAAAGAGGAAAAAAAGCTGATAGAATGAGAGAGTAGCGCTGCCACTTTTCCCTCCACGCTGGGAGCGCACAGCCGTATTCCCCATCAAGAGGACAAGCGCGCATCACAGATTCTATTTAAGACACGCACTAGCAACCGGTCACTCAGGGGAGAACATATTCGAGCTAGGCATGAGTCATGGCTCGCCAATTTGAGAAGCGGAGCACAACAATAAGTGGACAATAGTACTGTGCAAAGAATCTCTCTGGTTTCTCTTGAGTAAGATATCTTCATGTCCGGATGGAGTAGCATACGTAACGCGAGCTTTTGTCTGTCTTTGGAGAAAAGAATAAAATCACCACACGGCTCCATGGAATAAGAGAATCACATCCAGAGGACAAATATGCACAGGATAGTATATAGACCAATGCACGAAATAAGTGTCTTACGATATTTACCGGAAGGGATGGTCTCTCCATATGAGCTGAAGAGCATACTGCATCTAAAGAGAGAATGGTCTTCACACGTTACCGATCAGAGATGAATACCAATGCGGGAACAATAGAAGGTAGAGAAGTGCACTGCAGCTGATGTTATACACTGGAGAAAAACAAGTTTAGGGGTCATACAGCCTGCAACATTACACACCCACACAGTATTGGGGAGAAGAAGTAGCAAAGCTACTACTTCAAGATTTACCATGGGCAGCCCACACACACCATTCAGAGAAGGTAAGTCAGCTCCTTTTTATTTTATTTTATTTATTTACTATTATTATTCTTAATTTTTGGTTTGAAAGTTAATTTTCCTTATATTTGTTTTGATTCCATTAGATTGAAAGTTAGAATTGTTAATCTTGGTTTTGGTCATCCTAAATATAGTTTAGGTTTGTTTCCACGAATTCTAAGTTTAGCAAGTTTTAATTGATCTCGTCTAATCAAATTCATGTTTTCAATTTGTTTGAGACCTTAATTGTTCATTTAAAATTAGTTTTAAGTTACGCCTTATAGTTTTAGTTCATTAAATAAAATTGATTAGATATAATATAATGAAGTCTCTCAAATTAAGGTTTCGGAGACCTTACTTTCAGTTTGATTTAATATCTAAATTTATTTAGAGATAAAAATGTAGAATTATGGTTGTGTACGGTTACCTTTGATAAGAGAGTAAATAGGAGTCACTCATGTTTCGCAGAGAGTGCTGAGCGAGGATATAAGATTCTTAGTAGTTTACTTGTGAATTTAATTCATCTATTAGTTTTGATGAGTACATCTTTTAGTTTGGGCCTCATTTTAATTAAGTTAAAGCACTTTTTATAGTTTTTTAGTTCTTTAGTAAAAATTAATTCTATGTTAAAGTTCATGTTTTTAGTTTAATTTAGTCAAACTCATTTTAATAGTTTAGGGATATATAACGTGTCCCCATGTAATATGTGTAATTATTATAGTCCTCCCTTAACTGAATTGATCCTTTTTTTAGTTATTATATTATTTGTCAATCAATACACAGTGCAGACTAGAAGGTTTAACGCTTCCTGATCACCCTTGTCTTAATTTATATGCTTTTTTTAAAGAGCGCTTGAAAGACAGTTATGATGCTCATGAGATTAAAACTTCTTATCTGTAGTCAGAGTATTCTAACTAGAATGCCGTATAAAACATGATTACCGGTTAGTGGATCCTTCAGTGATTATATCTTGATTTTTCCTTTCTGAGGCTTTTGGAAACTCATGAAGATTAGCCTCCATTCTCACCTTCAATTGTTTTGGTTGTCAAAATTTCTACTTTGTGATTTTGTTCTCGTTTGTTTTGATTGGTATTTTGATTCATACATTTTATTGCTTTCAAATTAATTTCTTTTATGTTTAAAACGAGGATAAAAACAGTACTCACATATCTACATGTGCTCACTCTAAAAAATCCATTTCAAAACATTGAGAATATAAGAGTTTAGAATTCTTGAGCAATCAAAGTAACCCATTGGAGAGCAATCACCAGTATTGACAAAATTCTCGTTCATTTGAGACTGAGCTTTATTTCTTACAATCAAAATCTCATTTGAGAGAATAAAACCAAGTTCCGGATGTTTTGAATCGATTCAAGCTGAATGTAATTACAGAGAGAGAGAAAATGACGGATGCTTTTGTAGAATATTAGAAATAAAACGCCAAGCAAAAAAGCTTGTCGAGGTATGAGTGTCCAGCGCAGAGATGAGTACCGGGAAAAGTAAGAATCCGTGCGAGTATCGAGAGTATGGATAAAACAGTTTCCAGTCAGTGAGAGACTATACAATTCGTGTTATATCGATTGGGGAATATGGTGAAACCCACATAAGAAAAATCTTTTTAAAAAAATTTTTTTTGTTGCCACATTGACAAGCTTGTTAAAATCAGTCTATCTAATTCTTTTAGGAAATTATATACAAAGATGTAATTTGATAATTGATATTCTGTATACTTTGATCACTTTTACCAGCTTAATTAGATAACGAGCATGCTAGGATGTTTTTATATTTTATTATTTATTATCTAGGCACCAAATAATGATCCATTGAGAGTAGTAGGCGTCAAACAATCCATCTATGCTATCTCAGGTATTGTCCTATCACCTACCTTCTAAATTCTGTGATATGCTTGTCATTGTGAGAGAGTAAATAAGCTTAGTGTTTCTAATAGAATGCCATTGGAGGTCTGTTATCAACTGAGAGTATAACATGTAGTTTCAAGTATAAGCTCGTTGGATGTAGTTGTTACTTAACTGAAAAACACTGAAATCTACTCGGGATGATGAGAGTGATGTGATCCTTAAAATTAACCATCGATGTTTATGATAGCCGCTGAGAAGCATCCTGGGTACGCACCCTAACCTTCTTTATTATGATTTGATGGAAACATGTGGTCGCTCAGAATTGTGGTGCAATAAAGCCTATTCTTGATAGAAGAAACGCACGCTAGAGATACCTGTAGGGTTACCCCATAATTAACCTATTATTGCCACATTCCCCTTAAGAACTTAGTATAGAGACTTTATATGGCTTAGAGGGGTGCCTATTTAAAGGTGAGCGCAAAAGTTAGACAACTCAACGTTAGGGAACGACGTATCTATCCCCGACAGAACAATCTTAGGGTGTGCAGTACCTTTTTCAAAGAACATGGACAAAAACGCTCACTCGCAAAGATAGAGATATCCTGGAGAGATAGTGAGTCATATGTATTAAAATGCGGGGGCGTATTTTTTACTTTCGTGGTTAATATAAAGTAGAATATTGTTTTCCCTTAAGCATAAAGATTAAAAAAGTGAGAAGACAGGAGTTAAGCTTTGTTCCAGAAACTTATATTGTTCAGGCAAGTACACAAATGAACGTAGGAATTATGTCCGAAAAAACTGGCAGAGATCAGTGCGAATGGTGCAGGAGCCGTGACTCCGAGGACACACAAGTAGTAGAACACAGTTGTGGGCTCCGACAGTTAGTCGGATTATAATACACAATTGTATCGGAGTGGAGTTACGTTAGCTTGAATGGCCTACAATTAGAAAATGGAAACTTGGTATACTTATGAGACATAAGACCAGAAGAATGTGAAGACAACAAGTTTTCATTGAGATCACAATTATGAAGTGATCGTTATAAGGGTGTAATTTGGGCTTCCAATAGGTTTAAAATTATATTGGACTAGCATTTTCTGATGTGTTAAGAGAAAATGAGTTAAAGACAATTTGTCGAAGTATTTACGGAGAGAGCATTGTGTTCCACAGCAAAAAATTGCGGATACGAGTGCGAAGTGATCAGTAAGAACTGTTCTACTGTGATATGATGAGGGAGCGGAAATGGTGGAACCCCCTACATTAAGAAATTTTGTGCAACCTTGTTTTCTTTCTTAGAGAAAATATGGGTGAAAATACCACTCTCCGATATTGTGAAGTAAGTACGGAAAGAATGGCATGGATTATCCCCCGTGAGAGAGAGTAAGCCCTGGAGAATCTATTCCTTTTTTTGGTGTGTCCAGTGTTGAGAGAGAAGATGAGACATCGTAAGTACCATTCCAGTAGCGAGGTGGAGACTTCGCATGAGATCAAAAATACTATGTTCTTACGTAGTTTACGTGTATGTACCTTGTTGGAAATTCTCCCAATTGTGGCTGTTGCATCCTCTAATGGACGGTTGTTTCCTGTTTTAAGCATAATTCTATCCCATTTTTAACATAAGAGAATGGTAAAATAAAAAGTCCAATCAATGTGAGTACCGAAAAATGGTAGAAAAAATATAATTAGGTCCAGATGAAATAGAGGCAAATAAGATACAATTCTGCCCGTCGCAGTATCCAAACGAGAAGAAACTGGAGTATCCTATCTTCGGTTCTAAACTAGGAGTAAGAAGCTTCCCTTAACAAAAAAAGTTGGTCCCATAATGATCTGTCCTAAAAAGTCCCAAAAGTATGAGACAAGACGAAACATGCGCCTTAATGCGCACTGTTCAATTCCTCCCCATTCGCCTTTAAGAGATGTTCGAGCAAATAGAAAAGGTATGAAATTCACTGGTCCATCTAACAGCCGAATTAAGAACTCAACGACAACAGCAATCACACAAGGCAAGTGTAGGAACTTCCTTTCAATGTCAAATAAAGTCAATCGAATGTGAGTACAATTCATGCCCATAAAGTCATCTTAAATAGCCACTGAATTCCTTTGGATTCACCATTGAAAATTTAGCTACCCAAGGTTCCATCCAAGCCGCGAAGATCTCACGAAAAATAAAATGGTTATAGAAAATATTATGGAGGCACGAAATATTAATCATTAAGTATAAAAGTAGAATCAATTAATTCGAGAAGTGAGTATACAAAGAGAAAAAATAAGAAATCATGCAATTTAAGATGAAAATAAAAATAATCAATCAGGCATACGTAAGATAAATTAGAACATCAATCCATGCCATTAGGAAAGAATGGAATCAACGTCACGCAATTTCCTAGAAAAAAGATAATAAGTAAATAGACTAAAATAAATAAATATAAGTGAAATAAGTATCAATTCATGCAATTAGGAAAACTAAAATCTCAATTCTCATGCAATTTTCTAAAAAATGAATAAGTAAATGAATAAAACTAATAAAAATAAAATAAAATAAAAAATCAAACACATGCTAGTCATACAAGCCATGCAACCATACTTGAAAAGTGACCTAAGCAAGACTAGGTAAACCTAAATGGGTCAAGACATGCCAAAATGAGCCTAAGTGAGCCTAAGTGGGGCCGAATGTATCTAAATGAGCCCAGTGTACCTCAATGTGCTATCCTAAAAAGTGTATCTAAATGAGCTGTTAAAAAAAGAAAGGAAAATCCTAAGCCTAACTCAAGGCTTCAAGGGTCACAATGGAGTTAGATAAATCCCTCAACCAAAGTCTCCAAGGTGGCTAAAAAAGGTAATAATATGAGTAGCAATGAACCACCAAAGAACTACAGTGGAGCACTGAAGTGAACTTAAAGATATGTGTTAAAAGGGACAAAATGGAGGGTCTACACATCTTCCAACATTTGATATAAATTTGTAAAAATTAAGAGAAAAATATTTTTAAAAACAACATATTAAGCCTAAAAATAGGGACTTAATAATAAAATAAAGTAAAAAGATAAAATTAAAACCAAATATTAAATATGAATATAGTTTAAGTATTAAAAGTATTATTATTTAGGTTTAATCATTGGGTTTATTAGAGGTGTTTATATATTTCTTTTTTTTTAATCCCTATTGATATTAATTAAAGTGAATTTGTTATCAATAGAATTAATTTAATTATGTTGGTTGATGTCAACAAATTATTTTTAACTAAATAGAAAAAATCAAATATTTTACTTTTTTTTTATTTAACTAAAAAACAGTCATCATCTAAAATTTTAGATAATATAAACATTTGACTAGAAACAAATTTCATATGGACCATTGTCAAATACCATGCATAGGGAGAAATCTGGATCCTCACTTGCTCTTTGATTCTAATGTATTAAATTTTATTTTACCTAAAACAAAATTGTATTTCATGTCCTCTATTATGAGTGGCCAACCATTTCTTATGTTAGTTTTAAATAAAGAATGAATATTGAAGATTGAAGTTGTAAGAAATTAGGAGATCCTAATTTTAAATATGTAACAAAGTTCTATAATAACTTCAATCCACGTTTTAAAATTTGTATTCCTTTCTAATATGGGAGCAAACTTTTCTTTATTTCTTATAAATTTCATTTGGAAATGATTTAAAAATAAATAAATAAAAGCCCTTCTAAATGTTAAAAAAAAACACTTTCTTATAAAAATTAATTAGCTGGTAAGGTCAAATTTGGGATAGCTTGTTATTTTTTGCCTTAACTAAAAATTAAAATCGGTATTAAAGTAATAATTTTTAAAGGATAATGTTAATGTTGTAAAAGTCTTATTAAACATGAAATAACTTCTTATGTAAACAAAAATAGAATTATAAAATTGTTATAAGAAATAACATTTTTATGACTTCTATATGAAACCCTTTTTAAAAGTTATAGTTTTTTTTTTTAAAGAAAGAATTAAATAGGTATAAAAACTTTTATTCAACTTAATTTTAACTCTTAAAAGTTGATCCAAATAAAATTTAAATATATTAGAAAATTACTTTGAAAAATCCAAAAAATCACTTAAAAATAATTTATGAACATTTTTTTTATTTTACGTTTAAATGCTTAAGTATTTCTTTTTAAAATCATTTATAATGTCAAAATATTTTTTTTATGGATACAAACATTACAAATAAAACATTTTAATCCCAATCAATGTCAAAGCATTTTTAATTTAATTTTTAATTCATGAAATTTCATTTATTGTTATTTATTTTTTTGGGATTTAATTCTTTACAAATATTTTTAAGTGATTTTTTGGATTTTTCAAAGTAATTTTCAAATATATTTAAATTCTTTACAATGGTCAGTGAATAATCTATTAATTTATTTCTTAATTCAAAGGCATTGGAATCTCAGCTGGAATATTCCAAGTCCATAAAACCAAAGTTTAAATATTTAATCCTTTTTTAGCACACCACTCATGACCCTACAACTTTCCTACCAACTTAATTTGTTGACTTGGAGTTGGAGAGTTCGGCCAATTGCAGCAGCTTAGTTGTCTTTTCTCTAAACCATAAATTCAAATGATCAGGTCCTACGTTTTAATTTACAAAAACCAATTGTTTGTTTTTACTAATTTTAATTTAAGAAAGCAGGAAAGGGTTTAATTTAATGTAAAATGAAAAAAATAAAAAATGAGAGTTGACAAGTAATCAAATCACTAAGAAATAGATTTGGAGTTCTCTCGGAGTGAGGTTAGACTCAATTTATGCCTATGCAATGGAAATGGAGATTTTTTTTTTCCCTTTATCTTGGGGTAGATCTTGTTATATTATTACTAAAATAGAAGGTAAAAATATAAATTATATACCAAGTATTTTAACTTTAGGAAAAAACACTTATTTTAATTTTAAATAAATAAATCAATAAAATTGATTTTATCTCAATTGTATAAGACATTCATAAAAATTATCTTATTTGCAAAATATTTTTCAGATGTAAAAGTAAAAAAATTAAACAAACCATTTCATGATTTTTTCACTATTATCCATTTAGATCATAGTTTAATTTTAAATTATTAGAATAAGTCAATTACCCTAAACTGTATCATTTATAATTTTTATAATTATTAATAAGATACCTAACCTTCTAGAATTGGAATAAAATATGGACAAGTCAAAAAATGTCAAATCAAGATAATTAAAAATTATCCCATTTCAAACTTTTCTAATACAACATGATATTTTATCATGTCCAAAGAAATCGTAATGGCCAAAAGTTTTCAAATGAAGATATATCTATTGTGGACATGGCATTGGGAGGCTTCTTAGCATTGTACTGGTCTATTTAATGAGTTCTTCATATTGAAATTAATTAAGGTTGAAACAGGAACACAACATCAAATTCTCTTTTTCATAATCAAAGACTTCCATGGCAAATTCCACATAGCATACGTCAAAGATTATTCAAATTCCATTATCTTTATAGTCATTTAACAATCCAAGAAATTGACAGTAATAATCCTAGACACAATATTCTGAAAATTTACATTATTCTTTTTATCTTAATTGAGCAGAAAATAAATCATGCAAGCTGAATAATACGAATATTCAATGAAATCTTTGGCATGTTATTTCTTTGTAGCTTCAACATGGTAGCATGTTGGATGGAGGAGGCAACGTTTGAGCTTCTGGATGTTTACCATTTTTCATTATGAACACAGTTTCCATACCCCAAGTCAGATGGCGTTCTACATGGCAGTGCATGAACCACACCCTGCAACGAAAATATACCAACATTACACCTAAATTGTAATATTAAGAAAGATTTAATTTATATAATTTTTTTTTCCTTTTTGCCTTTTCCTTCATCTTGGGGTAGATCTTGTCATATTGTTACTAAAATAGAAGGTAAAAATATAAATTATATACCAATTATTTTAACTTTAGGAAAAAGTGCTTATTTTAATTTAAAATAAATAAATAAAAAATAATTGATTTTATCTCAAATATACAAGACTTCATAAAAGTTATTTTATTTGCAAAATATTTTCAAATGTAAAAGTAAAAATTAAACAAACCATGACTTTTTTCACAAGTATCCTTTATATCATAATCTAATTTTAAAATATTAGAATAAGTCAATTACTTTAAATTATATCATTTATAATTTTTTAAATTATTAATAGGATACCTAACCTTCTACAGAATTGGAATAAAATATGGATAAGTAAAAAATGTCAACACAAGATATTTTATATGTTGAATGAAATTGGAATGGCCAAAAGTAGTCAAATCAAGATAGATTGTACTGGTTTGTTTAATGAGTTCCTCATATTGATATTAATTAAGGTTGAAACAGGAACACAACATCAAATTCTCTTTTTATAATCAAAGACTTCCATGGAAATTCCACCATAGCATATCTCAAAGATTAGTCAAATTCCATTATTTTTATAAACTTTTAACAATCCAAGAAATTGACATTAATAATCCCAGATATAATATTCTACAACTTTACATTATTCTTTTTATTAACTTTACACGAAAAACTGAAGAGGAATACTAACTTAAATCAAATAGAAAATAAATCATGAAAGCTGAATAGTACAAATATTCAGTGAAATCTTTGGCATGTATTTCTTTGCAACTTCAACATGGTGGCATGTCCAATGGAGGAGGCAGCATTTGAGCTTCCAGGTGTTCACCATTTTTCACTATGAACGCAGTTTCCATGCCCCAAGTCAGATGGCGTTCTACATGGCAGTGCATGAACCACACTCCTGCAACAAAGAAAATATACCAACATTGCACCTAACTTAATTGTAATATTAAGAAAAATTATTTCCTTGGTATACAGGTTTTCATAGAGGACATGAGTGCTTGCAACATACCAGGGTTGGACGCCTCGAATCTAATTGCAACCCAACCTTCCGAAGGAACAGATATGGTATTCTGAAGGGGAGGATCCACCAAATTATAGCGTAAAGGGTCCTTATTTTCATCGAAATTCCCAAATCCCCATCCAACAAGATAGAAACTGTGTCCGTGGAGATGAATGGGGTGGTGTGTCCCTGAAACCTACGGGCAAAATAGCTACACAGTCTTCGTCCTTGCAAAACAATCTCCACTGTGAGTTAGAGCGCAGGAGCACCCCTTAACTTGTGAGTTGCGAATGCTAAACATCGTGTCGGCAACTCATAGACTAAGTTGGGAAGATAAGATAATCAGCTGTAAAACGAACACTAGTGTGGGAAACGCTAGGAAATTTATCTCCAATTATACACCACTGATTGTTATAATAGTAAGCTTGCGTATGTCAAACTGTAGGGGTATCGAAGCTTATGTTTGTTATACTTGAGGAGAACCGCGTCCCATTGGCCCCTGCACATGAATCATTGACGCATGGGTACGAGTTTACAGAAACAGTGTAAATCAGGTTAGTGCTCGGCTCAGTGGACTCGCAGGATGTTTCCGGGAATTTGCTAAAGCTTCGGAGGTCAGCCAATGACTCTGAACTGATGCATTTGTTCATTGTATGCAGGAAAGATAGGGCAAGGAAGGGAGGTGAAAGAATGGGTGTAGTATCCTGTCTGTAACAATAGCTGTGTGGTTGTGTTATCAATAAAAATTGATATTTTTGGGGCAACAGAATAAGTTATAGCCGCCAATGTAATAGTGATCCGGGCGTTTGGTTAGCTTCTAATAGACATCGTAGGTTTGGCAGGAAATATGTATATATCTCGTGTCAATGTTTCGTGTAGCTACCATCTGTTCCAACCACTGTCCTTTATGCTTGGCAATGGAGAAAGAAAAGAGCCTCCTGCAAGGCAGCATTGATTATGCGAAGTAGATAGGTCTTTCCATGATCCACCGTTAGCTTGAATGTGCCTGCAATTAGAAAGGGAAAGTTGTATACTTATGACTAGCCAAAAGAAAAAGAAAAAGTTTCCTTGAGGATCCACCAATTATGAAGTGATTGATTGATTAGGGGTGTAAATTTGGCTCCATTGTTCAAAATTATATTTGGAGTAGCTAGCCTTTTCTCATGTGTTAAATCATGGCTCTATCATCCTCATAGCTATATTCCTCTTTCTTAGCATTAAGCTTTAAATGTGTTGATGTTAATGAGAAAAAGTAATATGGTTAACATACAAGAAAATGAAATCATGTATAATTTTAAAATGGGAAGTGAAACTTTGTACTTGATTTTGAGCATGGATATAGATCACCGGGTTGTCCATTTATCAATAACGCATCAGAGGCATTAGGGTCAGCTCCAGTTGCGAGCCCTTCATCTCGAACTGCATTCACATCAATCTTCCACCATTGCCCTGCATTTCAACAACTCCAATAATTTTAGATTTTGCTTTGTTAGTTAATTCATAATATGTAAATTAACCTTTAAAAGTAACAACACTTATACCTAATATGATGAGAAATTCTGTGTTAGGTTTGTGAAACGGATACTTAGTTCCATTCTTGGGATAGACGACTATAGCTCCATGAACGGTGGCTCGGGTCCAGTCACTATGAGCATGCCACCATATTGTGCCTTCCTCAGAGGAAAGGATGATCTTTTGGCTAAACTTAGACCCGGGCTGAATTGGGCA
>JBAPGN010001403.1:0-16754 GCA_037355405.1 Vitis amurensis | reverse complement strand
GCTGCTACTTGAATCATACCAAAGTGTATGAAATTATAGCCATCTTTCTTATGCTTTTCTATGGATCTATTATCTAGAAGTCTTATGACTTGATCGTCTTGTTCTAAGCTGACTGTCATTTCAGAGGTCTTAATGGTATAATCTGTGAAGAACTTAAAGGTTCCTTTCTTATAAATTTCTTGATTAGACACCTTGGGTAATTTCCAATCATCTAAATCATTTTGGACCTTAGGATAATTGATCTCTTCACTGTTTACAACAGTATCTTGAGAATCACTGGAT
Source organism: Vitis amurensis (assembly GCA_037355405.1). Taxonomy (NCBI): domain Eukaryota; kingdom Viridiplantae; phylum Streptophyta; class Magnoliopsida; order Vitales; family Vitaceae; genus Vitis; species Vitis amurensis. The sequence continues at coordinate 16,472 of JBAPGN010001403.1, read as the reverse complement.
CTCCTAGACATGGTTCGGAAAACTGAATTCATTTTAGGGTTTTTGAACTAGAGCCTAATAGCAGAATTACAAACCTTATGAGACGTCACCCCAACCCTCTTACAGCCTAACAAACGCCTATCCACGGCTAACAACGGCTCAACCGGCAGGGCTCGCACTCCCAGGCACACTGCTACCTATCCTAGGATAGTCCAAGAACTCCCAAAACAAGACCCAGCTTCCCTCCCACATGGCTCTGATACCATAGACACCCATGCGCCTTCCGGCTACCGGAGTCCCATACCTCCGTGAGCATGTCTAGGTACCTACCAGAGACACAGGTAAACCCCGTCAGAGGAATTACCGTCACCAGGGGGCGGAGAGCCTCACTTCGCCGGCCTCAACATGGTCATGAGTGAGAGTTCCCCCTGGTGTCACGCCTGAATTTGGCACGTCAGGACGATGGCTCTGATACCATAAACTCTAGGAATCCGACTGTGAAGTTTGGGAAAGATCTATGCATAATTTTTGAGTACCATAAACTCTAAAATGATACTCAAATATTCCTAGCAGTGGTTCTAGTGAGACTTCCTAGACTCTAAAATGGCTCAAAAAAGGAGTTTATGCATAGACTAAAATGCATAGACTTCTAGTGAGACTTCTATTAAGATGTTCATTTGTTCATTTCAAGAACATTAAAATGAATATTAAATGTTCGCCTTCAAGCATTCAGAAATAATAATATAGTCCCACTGGACTATCCAAGCAAGGCCAAAAATGCTAAAAAAGAATAGTGAAGGGGGAAAAGCTGAAAGTTCTTTGGGAATATTAAAAGAACTTCTGAATAGGTCAAAGCCATCCAGGAAAGGTTAGGAAAGAATCTTTAATAGTCGACCATAACTAAGTCCACCAGCTGTAGAACCAAAATGGGAAAGAGAAAGCTGAGTTCTAGAGGAAAAGTAGAACATCAATGAGATGGAGATCCACTGTTCTGATCAGAAAAGCTTTATACCATCTCTCTGATAAATCCAATAATTAAAAACCTTGGTTAGATGGTTCAGAGAAATCCCTAGAAAGATTAGATTCCACCCCATTGCTTAGACGTAAGGCATTCTTATAGATATGGCAAGTTAGAGAGAATGCCAGCCCATTTTGCTGATTATCAGCAATTATGCTTATTCTTAACAGAACCAGTTTCTATAAGGACTGCTTCATAAAACTCTCTTCGTTTTTAAAATATCACAGAGGATAATAAAATTTTCTTGAAAGTTGCTGCAATTCTCTGGGTTTTCAAGAAAAATTCTCTTTCAATAACCAAAAGAGAATTTGATTTAAATCATTTGTGCAATATCTTATTTTGTTGAAAGAGGTTGGTGGCAGCCACCACAATTTGTTTGCTTTGAAAAAGAGTGTTGCTAATCCTTTTAGAGCGTTTAGCATAGAACCTCTTAAAGGTTGAACCTGAGTACTGGATAGTGTTGCCTTAAGGTTTAATTATCAGAAGATCATAGTATAAGGTCAACATTTTTAAGGCATAACGGCTTGATTTCAGCATAGCTTAGGAGGCATGAGCTTTCCAAATAATAGTTCTCCTTTAACTTCTACCCAAAGCATTTTATGAGTAGAGGATTGGTAGCTGACTGGATGGGCATTGAAGCTAAAATTTTGATATTCTTTTAGGCTTGATCTCATAACCCTGCAAATTCACAGATAAGCTTGATTAGGTTTAAATAACTCCTTTAATATAAAGAACTTTAAACTAGGGTTAAAATAATCCAATAAATCTAAAGTTTTCTAACTGCTGAAAACAAACTTAAATCCTTGGTTCAAAATATCCAATTTAAATTGAAATGCATAAAGAAATCTTAAATATCATTTATCAATAGTTATGAATGAATGATACCTAAATCTTAGGTCTTGATCTTAACAAGATTAATATTTTGATCACAACAAGTTATCAATCACCGGTATTAGCAATTTCAAAAGTTTCCTATCATGAAGCTTAGCTTCTTATACCTTGTTATCTACCCACATAGGATAAAGAACTTAAAAGGGTATTCCTAAGAGGCCTTTTCATTAAGATTCTTAACAAGATAATAAAGGTATGCTAATACAACATCATGCATTACGGATTCTGAACGTCTTTTAGTTATCTACTTAGTGGTAAACCTTTTGCTATCAGCTCCAAAAAGAGACATACTAGACTCTCCTAATGAATGGTACAAGACCTTCTTGAAGGCAATTTTCAGTGCTCCTGAATCAATTAAACGAATAATATCAAAGACAAATTTATCTTTATACTATAGTAAGGGAGATTCCCACTCTGAAGATATAAACCCTACTAACAGTATTCAAAACTAATCTGTCTCATTATCATAACCTGAAAGATTCTGGATATCCAAATGGTTATCTTGGTTGCCAAATTCTATGATTTATCTTGAGATCAGAGGAGACCTATACTAATGAATTTGTTCTAAAACTCCTTAATCTCATTTTTATGCAGCTTAACTTCATCATGAAGTCGCTTAATGCTGACTTCCTGGAGACTGTTTGGTCAACCTGCTTAAGATTCCGTTAAGTTATAAGATTAGCAGTTTCTTGGCTTCTTCTTAACAACAGATTCTTGAAAAACTTCATAAAAGATGTTGCTTAGTCATTTCATCTTCTGATTTTCTTAATATTAAGAGAACTGTATCACGGCTTATGAACTATTCGTTTTCAGACGGCAATTACAATTACCCTTAAATAAAACATCTTGGTCACATAGAAAGACTGGCTAGAACCTCGCCTACTTACTATCTAGTTGGATTTAATTATCATCTCATTTATCTGAATCAGTCCTTGGATTCAGAATCTGAGTTTACTGAACCTTACAAAGCATACTTTTTAGTCATCTGAGGACACTTAATTATTAATTTTTTGCTAACTCTACAATCTTTTTTTAAAATGGCCAACTATTGCCACATTTAAAACAGATTAATTGCTGAATTAAAGGAGTTTCTACCCTTTTTCTGGTATATCTTGTTACTCTTCTTTTGGACGTGTCTTGAACTGCTTAGTATCATTCATTCGTATAATACCATGAAGTACCTCTTTACTATGATTAAACTATTCTTTGCTAGTTCTGCTGTATGTTGCTAGAGGAGGCTTAGTTTCCTTTGCTTAAACCAAACTGCGCTACACAAGATCCAAATTCATTCTTGTAGATTTTCTGTTCATTCTTCATTGTGCTAAGCTTAATCAATGGCACACTTTAATCCCTTCGGCTGTGACAATCTTATCTAATCTCCCTAGGTAACTATCATAAGGATTGACCGTTTTATACTGTTCCCTATCTTAATCCTATTCTCCAGAGAAAGTTGGTAATCCTGAATGCAATTTTTATTTCCCAAAAAGACTGGTACAGTCTGATCTTAACATGCTTTAGTTAGGAGACTTCCTTAACCACCTAAAATCATGAAGCTGGACACTTAAGGTTGGTTAGAATCTGCAGTTTATCCTTAATTTTTGCGCGATCTCCAATGAATGCTTGATATAGAGTAGATAGAGTAGCCCAGACATCTCTTATATCTTGGCCTCTTCTCCTTAAACAACTTCACTAGTCTTTATCCTATAGCTTTTAGGATACTATATTCTTTATTCATCAATAGTGAGATATTATCCCACCAACCCTTAAGCTGACCTTAAACCCAGCAACAATAGCTGAGCTACAGCTATGATCTACAGTCCTATTGTTTTTATTATAGCGACTTACCATGTCATCTTCATTACAGCTTAGTAGTATTATACTCGTCATACCATCTATGTTCCATTCATAGGATGTGACCACTGGCTGTACGAAGGCTGAGATACTATTTCTTTCCTCAAACTGCATGTCAGGAAAGTAGCCTAGGATAGTAATTCACTAGCTAAAGCTTCTAAGTTAGTTAATATCTTTATTAAGGGGTTCCTCAAAAATCTTAATTAGTTCATCAGCTTCTTTTCTGAACTAATATCACCCTTAACAATTGATCTCTTATAAGCTGGACAATTGAAGGGACAACAGATTATCCTAAATTCTTCTGATAAATCCTGTCGACTAAAGCCTGCTTAACTTGAAGGTTTACTTGGAATTCTTAATAACTCATAGGATTACTAACATTAATCTTTCGTACGCTCTAAGGATAATCGGATATGTCCTTCTTGTTTGAAGAGTTCAAAACCAGATCCAAACTTAATGTTTTTTCTCCTTTCTTGTACTTAAAATAGAATAAAATTCCTCTTGGTAAGATGGTCTAATGACTTAGAAACTGCTAAAGAACAATCGTTTCTTGCATTGACTCAGAATAGAAGATCTTTTCTTAAAGAGATGTTTGTTTGATTTCAAAGTCTCAACATAAACGGCTACTTGTTAATCATCTGAGAATAGGTAGGAGACAAACGGATTCTTCCTGTGATCCTGAGTAACTCCATTTTCTTCACAGTAAAATTCTGGCCACTATTTGTGAACTCTAACACTCGTTAACTTAATGTTTTAGGATTCCTGAGCTGGAATCCTTCTTCTTCCCTAGATTGTTCTAACTGATGGAAGAGCTGAAGCTCTAGAAGTTCATAAACAGAACTCTAGGGCTGCGAAATTCTAAAGTTTGGAGAATACCTTTCTCCTCCTCCATCGAGATATTGAAACAATTTGTTTCATAATTACTTCAGAACGCAGCTGCTATGGTTGAACAGCATTAGCAAAATGCCAATCTGCAGGAATCAACATTCTTTCACAAGATCTTCTTGGGATGATGAATCCGAACTTTATCTAACATATCTGAATGAAAATAGGTAGTCTCACCTTAGGACTGGTGCAAAGAGCTCCAAACCTACGCTGTGTGTTTGCATACTCTTTATAGGCAAACCTGGTTATGATGGAACAGGACTGTTCCTGGTTTGATCTAAAGCCATGAGTCTAATATGCAGGACAAACAGAATCTAGGATGTCTGCTTCTCTTAATCTAATGTAAGTTTTAGATAGCACTGGAATAAACTGGGCCATTCATTCAGTCACTGGACTCGCCTATGATAGAATTCGATATTCGAGATGCCTTTATCCCCTTAAAACACAACAATGCGGGTTTAAACCTAATCCTTGTCAAAGCTGCGGCTACTTGAATTCAATACCAAAAGTTATGAAATTATACCATCTTCTTTATGACTTTCTATGGTATCTATTATCTAGAAGTCTTATACTGATCGTTGATTCTAAGCTACTGTCATCAGATCTTAATTAATCTATTAAAGACCTTGAAATGTTATTCCCAAATATTCCTTTGCATATTAAGATGTCATTTTAGAAGTCTATGCATTTTAGAGTAGCATATAGACTAAATGGGATATCAGAATATATATCGTTACTACACCAGTGGCATCCATCCTTTCAAGAATAATTATAAGATATTATTATATATAAATATAATTATAGGAAAAATATTATAAATATATTTATTTTGGTATGTACCTTTTATATATAATTACATATAAAAAAAATAAATTTTTTTACTAAATTATCAAAATTTTAAACAAATACTTAACAAAATTATCATTTTTGTCATTATACATCCAAATTATATGAATATACATAAAGTATATTTTTAAATTATAAAAATTATTATTAAATATCACAACGGTACATATATCATCATTTATTTTATATCATTTAATATAACTGAAGTAAATGGATCATAATTTTATTATTAAATATATTTTAAAATTAGACATTTTATAATCAAATATCATAATATTATTATGAAATGATATTTGATGTAATTTAATAATAAATGTACACTTATAAAATTCATATTTTTATCAATCAAATATGATAAATCATATTATATATATATATATATATATATATATAGATATCAAATTCTTCAACAAAACAACTTTAAAATGCTTATTATATTTTTAATTACATTTTTACTAGGTTTTTCTTATATTTCTATGAATTTTGATAAATTTTAGGGTTATCGATATTTTTTTCCAAAATATCTATCGATATATCTTTGATATACACGTAAAATTGAAGTACCGATAAATCTGTGATTACCGATATTTTCATCATTAGTTAAAATATGCTTAAATGTTGAAAAATATTATGATAAATTTTATTTTTAATTAATTTATTATAAAAAAATAAGCAAGAAAAATAAAATAAATTTAAAATTCATGTATTTTTAAATTATTAAATCTTATAGAAAAGAGAAAAAATAAATAAAATAAATTTGAAAATATATATATATATATATATATATTAAAATAATTTATTAATTTTAAATTAATTTTTATTTTTCTTCACCTTTTTTATTTATTTATTTTCTTTACATTTTTGTTATTATTTTTTAGAAACAAAACTTTCATCATTGGTTAAGATATGCTTAAATGTTGAAAAGTATTATGATAAATTTTATTTTTAATTAATTTATTATAAAAAAATAAGCAAGAAAATTAAAATTTATGTATTTTTAAATTATTAAATCTTATAGAAAAGAGAAAAAATAAATAAAATAAATTTGAAAGTACATATATATTAAAATAATTTATTAATTTTAAATTAATTTTTATTTTTCTTCACCTTTTTTCTTTACATTTTTGTTATTATTTTTTAGAAACAAAACTCAACCTTAATGTAGGAGTAGGACACAAATTAAAATAAAAAGTAGGGCTAACGTGGACTTTCTATAGGCATGAGGAGGCCCTTGAAGTATTCTAGGTCATGTGGCTCCTAATAGAAATTAATCAACTTATCTCCCTAGGACTATCCCAAGTTCCATATGACCATGATTGAAAATATGGTTGTTCTCTTGTTTTTTTCCTCAGCGTCCAGAATAACAGCTATGACTGCGCCCAGTTTCTTAGGATCAGGTCACATGGGTACTATTAATGTATAAACAAATGTGAATTATTATCAAAGTTGTCCAAGGAATATACGGATATTTTATAAGAGTACAGTAGTTTTTAAAAATAATTCATAAATTACCGTAGTAGAAAAAATAATTCCAAGTCTATCGTAGTTTTGTCCAGCCAGAAGAAAGAAAAGAAATTGTAAGTGAGAAATCGTCTCTTCAAGAGACGATTTCAAAAAATACAAAGTGAGAATTAAGTGAAAAATCGTCTCTTAAATAGACGATTTTCAAAGAAAAAAAAATTATAATTCTCTCTTTAAAATTAAAAAAAAAAAAAAAACACCTAAGTGGGAAATTGTCTCTTAAAGAGACGATTTCCACACAAAAAAAAATCTTTAAAATAAAAAATAAAATAAAAAAACCATGTGGAAAATCGTCTCTTAAATAGACGATTTCCACAAAAAAAAAAAATTAAAATTCTCACTTTAAAAAAAAAACACAAAAAAATAATGTAAATTTTAACTTAAAAAAAAAATTTTTTAAAATGTGTCACTTAAAAATAAAAAACCAAAAAAAAACCTTTAAAAATCCATTTTTTTCATTTTTTATTCTATTTATTCAATAATACAATTATTATAAATATGTATTATAAAATTATTTAATTTTATTTCCTAAATTTAATTTATAAATAATATACTAAATTTAATATAAGATAAATAATATTTATATATTGTGTTTTTTCTTTCACTTTGTAATTAAAAAAAAAAAACTATTATCAATTTTATGTGAAAATTGAGTTTAAAAAAAGTATTACTAATTTATTAAATAAAAAATAAAAAAACAAAAAGGGCATAAACTATTTCTTTTTTAAAAAAAACTTTAAAAATCCATTTTTCTATTCCACATTAAAAAAAATTAATTTTATAATATATATTTTTAATAATTGTATTATTGTATAAGTATAATATAGAATAAAAAAATGGATTTTTAAAGTGTTTTTTTAAAATCACATTTTGTTTTTATTTTTATTTTAAATAAATAATAACAATTTTTTTAAACTCAATTTTCACATAAAATTGATAATAATTTTTTTTTTAATTCCAAAGTGAAAGAAAAAAACAATATATAATTATTATTTATCTTTTGGTTTTTTTCCAAGGGGGATGGGGGGGCGTTGGTGACTTTGTGTGGAAGTCATCTCTTTTGTGCATGGAAATCATCTCTATACGTGTGTGTGTGTGTGTGTGTGTTTTTTTTTTTTTTTTTTTAATTTAAAAGTAGAATTTAATATTTTTTTTTTTTTTTTTTTTGTGGAAATCGTCTCTTTAAGAGATGATTTCTAAATAGACAACTTCCCATATGGTTTTCTTTTTTTGTGCGTGGAAATCGTCTCTTTACGTGTGTGTGTTTCTCACTATTTTTTGAAAACGTCTCTTGAAGAGACGATTTCTCACTTTTTTCTCACTTCATTTTTTTTTATAATAAAAATCGTCTCTTCAAGAGACTATTTTTCACTTACAATTTCTTTTCTCCCTCCTAGCTAAACAAAACTATGGTAAATTTGGAATTATTTTTCCTATTATGGTAATTTAGGAATTATTTTTAAAAACTACTGTAATCTTATAAAAAATCCAGGAATATACAATATCATACATTGTGGCTCCATGTGCCCACATCCATTTATACAAATATCAGAGAAATATGGGTGGATATTTTGATATAAATATCAATGAGGCAAAAATTATTCAAAATTACGAGAATATTTGAAAAAATTATAAAAAAATAATAATAAAATAAGTAAGAATATATGGTTTGTCAATCTGCTATTAGGCTCTAGATCAAGCTCAGAATCTCTACCTTTTGTGGAAGATGTTTGCGTAGAGCCAATTATTAAGCAAATCAAGCATTGGAGAGCCAAAGTCATCAGCAGAGACTTTGAAGCCTACCCAAAAAACATGGGGATACTATTTCTATCATAAAGTGAGATAATTATCCCACCAACCCTTAAGCTAACCTGTAAACCCGCAACCCTTCATAATTAATAAGGGTATTCTAAGGAGGGCTTTTCCTTAAATCCTTAAACAAGATAAAAGGTTTGCTTAATACAGACTTATGGTTACGGATAATGAACATTGTTAATTATACTTTATGCAATCTTCTTGCCATTGGCCTCCAAAAGAACTACTGTCTCGCAAAGAATAGGTACAAGACCTTTGAAGCAATTTTCAGCTGCTCCTGAATCAAACAACTAATAATATCAAAGACAAATTTATCTTTGACTACTATAGTAAGGGAGATTCTCACCTTTGGAAAGACCTTACTCAACGTATTCAAAAAAGTATCTGATCTCATTATCAGTAATATGAGAAGATTTGAATATCCATATGTTTCTTATGTGCCAATTCTATTGATTTGATCTTGGAGATCAGAGAGACCTAAACTATGTATTGTCTTAACTCCTAACTCTTTTTAACTGCTACTTCTTTCTTGAAACTTCCTTAATGCTGACTTCCTTGAATGCTGGTCAAACTTGTTTAATATCTTAAGTTTATAAGATTAACAGTCTTCTTGCTTCTACCTTAACAATAGATTTCTTAAGACTATAAAGATTTATGCTTAGTTTTTCATCTTAACTTCTTAAAGATCTAGGATGAATTCTATCTTGCTTTATGACATTATGTTTTAGACGGCATTACATTCCTACCCTTAATACAACATCTTGGTCACTAGAAGACTGGCTAGAAAAATCGCCACTACTATTAGGTATTATATTATTTCATTATTCTGAATCATCCTTGATTAGTTTGTGGAGTTTAACATTACCCTTACAAAGCATATTTTTTAGGTCATCTAAAGACACTTAATTATTAATCTTATGCTTAACCTACAATTCTTTCTTATTAATGCCAACTTTGTCACATTTTTAAAACAGATAATTGGACTTGACATCTAAAGAGTTTCACCTTTTTCTTGTATCTTTGTTTGACCCTCTTTGGACGTGTCTTGACGCTTAGATATCATCGAATAATTGTCATGGTACCTCTCTTAACTTGGTAAATTATCTTTACTAGTTCCTACTTAGTTTTGCTTAGAATGAGCATAGTTCTTTTTTGGCTGAAACCAACTTGCTTACAGATGATCCAAATTCTTCTGTAGATTTTTGTCATCATTTGTGCTAAGCTTGAAGTCATTGCACACTTAATCCCTTACTTAACATCTTATAATCTCACATAGGTTAGCTTTCATAAGGGGATTTGACCATATACTATTCCCTTATCTTGATCTTAATTCTCTCAGAGAAAAAGCTGGGTAATCTGAGATGAATTTTTCTTCCAAAAAAAGACTGTATAATATGATTCTTAGCATGAATTTATAGAAACTTCCCTATTACCACCTAAACATCATGAGTTGGACACTTAAGGTGTTAAGAATCTGCCAGTTTATCCTTAATTTTGCAGATCTCCAATAAGTGCTTGATATTGTAGTAGATTAGAGTAGCCAGATGCAATCCTCTATACTGGCCATCATTCATCCTTAACAACTTCCACTATTCTCATAAAACCTGAAGGCTTAAGATACTATTCTATCATCAAAAAGTGAGATAATCTATCCACCAACCCTAAGCTACCTGTAAAACCCAGCAAAATGGTCTGCAGCTACAGCAATTGATCTGGCAAGTCTATTGTTAATTTATTAGGCTGTACATACCATGGGTCATTCTTGAAGCTTAGAGTATTATACTCGGTCATACCGTTCTATCCATTCATAATAGTACCACTGGTGTATGAGGCTATGAGTATACTGATTTCTTTCCTCAAACTGCATTCGAAGAAGTAGCCTAGCATAGATTATTCCTAGTCTTAAAGGCTTCCAATTTAAGTACTTTGAAATAATTTGATTTATGTTCTTCAACATCTTTAATAGTTCATCAGCTTCTTCTTTTGAACTTAATATCACCTTAACCATATTGATTCTTATGAGGAACAATTAAGGGCAAGCAACAAGATATCCTTATCTCTTTTAATCCTATCAACAAAGCCTGTTGATTTGGGTTTCCTGATTTCCCTTAGAAAATCAAAGACTTATTTTATCAATGCTCTTAAGTTTATCAACACGCTACAAGGATAATCTGGATATTCCTCTTGTTTGAAGATTCAAACCAAATCCAAAACTTAATATTTTCTTTTTCTTGTCTATAGTAGGCATAGAATTCTTCTTGTGAATGGCCTAATGACTTTAGCATAGTGTAAAAAACCAATCGTTTCTTTGCTTATGACTTTCAGAATAGAAAGTCCTTCTAGAGATCCTTGTTGATCTCAAAATCCCCTATCACTTAAGCTTATTGTGTTAATCACTGGATTAGGTAAGGATACATAACAGGGACTCATCCTGTTGGGATTCCTGAGTAGACTCATTGTCCTCAGAGTAAAATGGTCTAGCCACATTGCTTAACTTCTGGACACCTGTTAGTCTTAATGTTTTAGTATTCCTGAGCTGGATCCTTCTTCTTTTCCCTAGTGGTTCTAATCTGGATGAAGAGCTTGAAGCTCTAGAGCGTTCATAACAGAAAACTCTACGTGCTGAATGTCTGAAGATTTGGAGGAAAACAGTTCTCCTCCTCCAGTCTGATATTGAACATTGTTCAATACTTCAAAACGCTGTTTTGCAATGGCTGTGGACAGATTAGCACAAATGCCAATTTTACAGTGAAAATCAACTATCTTTCCACAAAATCTCTGGGATGATGAAATCTGAGCTTATCTAGCGATATTGAGTGAAGTAAGTGTCTCACCTTTAGGACTTGTGCAAGACCCCAGATCCAACGCTTGTGTTCAGCTCTTATAGGCAAATCCTGGTTATGATTGAAACAGAATGTTCCTGTTTTGATCTTAAAAGCCATTTGGTCTAATATGCAGACAACTAACCTGATTCTGAATCTCTTTATTCTTAACTGTGAAAGTTAGAGATAGCATTGGAAATAAATGTGCCATCATTCAGTTCAAGCTTGACTTACGCCTATAATAGACTCGATATTCGAGAGCCTATTATCCTTAAACACATACAATAGCAGGTTTAACCTAAATCTTTGTAAAGGCTAGCTCGCTACTTGAATCTACCAAGTGTAATGAAATCGATTCATACTTTCTATGACTACAAGGATCTGCTATCTAGAAGTCTATATGACTGGTCGTCTTTCTAACTATGACAGTTCAGAGTCTCATGGTTAATCTTGAAGAAACTTTTAAAGTCCTTCTTATACATTTTCTTGATTAGACACCTTGGGTAACTTCTAATCATCTAAATCATTTTGAATTTAGGAAATGATCTCTTCACTGTTACAACAGATCTTGAAAATCACTGGATCTCCTAACATGTTCAGAAATTAATCATTTAGAGTTTATTTGATCTAGAGCCTAAAGCAGATTGACAATACCTTATGAGATGCACCCCAACCCTCTTACAGCTAACAATATGCCATATCCACGGTAACAACAGCTCAACCCGGCAGGGTCGCGCCTAGCACACTGCTACCTATCCTAGGATGTAGGCAAGAACACCCAAAAACAAGACCCAAACTTCCCCTCCCGATGCTCTGAATTACCAATAAGAACACCCAGGACAAGGTCATATGCAATGAAAACAGAATTATGTCATGATTCAAAACAAAGAAGAGGTTGAAATCAAGCAAAGATATCCAACAAGAATTTAAGAAAGAAACAAAAAAATTTTATGTTCATATAAGCTTAAAACCACCATGTAGCAGTTACCAAAAATGAAAATCATAAATATTCAAAATCAAAGCTAATTAAAACATCCATGCTAGAGTATAATAACATAAAATGAAATGAAAATAAAAATAATTAATTAAAACCATCCATATAGAGGCTAATCAAAACATACTTTATTAATCAAAGAAAATATCTTACAAATGGACAAAGTAGCAAAGCTTGAAAGCTGAGGGTTTACATGATGAAAGAGAAAGAGTGAGAAGGGAAGCAATAAGCCTCTGGAGAGAAAAACGTTAAAATGGGAGTGTGCTTTACAAATGAGCACAGCCTCTTTAAATAGGCAAAAGAAAATGAATCTTGAATAGTAACCAGAACAGTGACCCGTGCTTGAATAGTGAATAGTAATAAAAATCACTTGGATAACCGAAATCCCCCAAAAACCTTCTTTCGGCTGAGAAGCTTCGGCAGGCTCTTATCACTGTTGTACACCTGCTTGCTGCTTTTGGATGCAGAAACTGTAAAGTTGTAAAATATTCTTGATAGGAAGACAAAAGGCTGATGATTACCTAGATCGTCTTATTGGAGAAGATTCCGTTCACAGTCATTACATTTCTGAAGTAGCTTTTGAATCATCAGTAATTTGAGAGAAACTTGAGCTTCCTTCTTCAAGGTTTTCTGGAAATCTTGAGGGGTCTTAGCTGGCTGCGAGCAGGCTGTAACTGTGCTTTTTAACGGAGAAAACTGAGACATATCATTACTGGCTGGACTATATGTGCGGTTCTGGAGGAAAATACTGCTTAACTGATATCAATAGATGCGTCATTTTTTAAGCATCCACCATTTAGTTCTTAAAGGTCCTTCCCAGAGATGGAAAGCTGCCTGAGTACATCTGTTATAATGAATATAGTCTCATGGACTATCAAGCAAGGCCAAATTTGCTGAAGAAGTAATAGTTAAAGGGGGAAAAAAGCTGAAAGTTTTTGGGGATATCCAAAAGAAACTTTTGATAAGCTCAAAGCATCCAGGATGGGCTTGGGAAGGAATCTTAATCAGTCGACCATTAATAATCCCCAACTGTAGACCAAAATGGAAAGAAGAAGCTGATCTTAGATGAAAATAGAACATCCATGAATGATGGAGTCCCTGTTCTGGATCAGAAAAGCATTAAACCATGTCTCTGATAATCCCAATAATTAAAAAACCTTGGCTTTGATGGCTTCAGAAAATTCCTTGAAAGAATTAGGATTTCCACCCCATTGCTTGACAGTAAGGATTCTTATAGATATGGCAGGTGGAGTTAATGTCAAACCCATACTGCGATTTTCTGCATTATGCTTAATTTTAACAGAACCAGTTTCCTGTAAGACTGCTTCATAAAACTCTCTCTGTTTCTCTTAAACTATCACCAGAGGGATAATGAAAATTTCTTGAAAAGCTTTGCTAGCAATTTTCTGGGTTTTCAGAGAAAAAATTTCTTCATATAACCAAAAAGGTGACTTTAAATCATTCTTTCCAAAATCTTGATTTTTGTTAAAGAGTGTGGTGTTGGCAGCACCACATTTGCTTGTTGAAAAAAGAGGCTTGATGTTAATCTTTTGAGGATGGATTAGCCTTAATGAACTTGCTTGAAGGTCTGCGGACCTAAATGGCTGGGTATGGGGTGCCTTGACTGGAATTAGCTGGATCAGAATGATCATGAGGTACAAAGGTCATCATTTTGTTACGCATAGCGTTTAGAAAGAATGAAACCTTGCTTCTTCTTCTTCGAGATTTGTTGGCTCCATAGCGATTTTATGGGGAGAAGAGCTTGACTGAGTGGATTACTGGCTAGGAGCTGGTATTCTTTTTAGGGCCATGTCTCATAACCTGCAAATTCACGAGTTAAAGTGATAGGAACTGGAACTTTCTCTTTAAAACTTAATCTTGAAAATTAGGTTTAAAATAAAATCCAATTAGTAAATTATACTTAAAAGCTATATACTTGATCGTTTTCTAGATGTGAAAACAACTTTTAAAATTCCTTGATTTCAAAATACAGTTTGAAATTTTGAAATGCATAAAAGGAATGCTAAAAATATCATTTTATATGAGATTATGAATGAATTGGTCCTAACATCTTAGGTGGATCATCAATCCTAAGCAAGATTGATTTTTGATCACAAAGAGTGAGTTTTCAACAGGATTAGCAAATTCAAAAGAATTTCCTATCAAAAAGTTTTGTTCTTATACCTGTTATTCTACCCACAAGGATAAATAAGCTTAAGAAGGATATTCCTAGGAGCTTTCCTTAAGGATCCTTAAACAAGGATAAAGGTTGGTAATACAGACGTCAATGTTATGATATGAACAATGCTTGTTAATTATACTTAATGGCAAGTCTTTTGCATATGGGCCATCCAATAGAACATACTAAGTCTCTTCCATAAAGAATAGGTAAAGACCTTTGAGGCAATTTTCAACTGCTCCTGAATCAATCAAAGCGAATATATCAAAGACAAATTTATCTTTGACTACTATAGTAAGGAGAACTTCCCACCTTGAGAAAGAAACCTTACTCACAGTATTCAAAAAAATATCTGTCCATTATTCATTGAATATGAAGAAGATTCTGGAATATCCATTAGGTTTTCTTGGTTGCCAATTCTATTGATATTGATTTGGGAAGATCAGGATACCAAACTTATGAATTGTCTTAACTCTTAATCTCCTTTTTATTACTGCTTAACTTCTTCATGTGAAGTTCCTTAATGCTTGACTCGCTTGGAGGACTGTGGTCAAACGCTGTTTAAGGATATGCGTTAAGGGTTATAAGGATTAACAGTCTTCTTGGCTTCTACCGTAACAACAGATTTCTTAAAAACTTCATAAAGATTTGCTAGTTTTTTCATCTTCAACTTTCTTAAAGTATCTAGATGAATCCCTGATCTTAGCTTATGACATTTATGGTTTTAGGACGGCAATTACAATTACCCTTAATACAAACATCTTGGTCACTAGAAGACTGGCTAGAAACATCGCCACTACTATCTAGTTGATTAATATCATCTTCATTATCTGAATCAATCCTTGATTCAGATTCTGTGGAGTTTAACTTTACCTTACAAAGCATATTTTTTAGGTCTTCAGAGACATTAAGATTGTTAATTTTTTGCTTAACTCTACAATCTTTCTTTAGGTGACCAACCCTACCACACTTATAGCAAATAATTGGCTTAACATCTAAAGGAGTACTATCTTTTTTCTGGGCATCCTTGCTTATTCTCCTTTGGACGTGTCTTGAATGCTTGGTTTCATTCATCCTAAAATTACCATGAGTACCTCTTTTACTATGGTAAAATTTATCTTTGCTAGGTTTCCTGCTGGTTTGTTTGCTTAGAGGGAGGCTTAGTTTCCTTTTGGCTGAAACCAAACTGGCTAACAGAATGAATCCAAATTCATTAAATTGTTAGATTTTCTGTTCATTCTCATTGTTGCTTAAGCTTGAAGTTCATGCAAAACTTAATCCCTTCAGCTATGACAATGCTGTATAATCTCACCATAGGTTAGCTTATCATAAGGATCTGACCATTATACTGTTCCCTTAGTCTTGATCCTATTCTCTCAAAGAAAACCTTGGGTAATCTGAGATGAATTTTTCTTTCCAAAGACTGTTACAGTCTGAACCTTAACATGACTTTGGTTAGGAAGACTTCCTTATACCAGCCTAAAATTCATGAAGCTTGGGACACTTAAGGTTGGTTAAGGAGATTGCAGTTTTATCCTTAATTTGCAGGATCTCCAGATGAAGGCTTGGATATGAGTAGATTAGGTAGCCAGCTGCATTCTCTATATCTTGCCATCTTCGTCCATAACAACTTCATTATTCTCATTTAATCCTTAAGGCTTTTAGGATCTA
>JBAPGN010001402.1:0-22836 GCA_037355405.1 Vitis amurensis | reverse complement strand
GTCTGGCTTGTGCAGAATGTTACGAAGGGGTTGGTCGGTCAGTAGGATGACTGGTGGGGCTTGGAAATAGGGGCGGAGCTTCTAAGCAGCGCTTCGGAGGGCTAAGGCTGTTAGCTCCATTTTTAATACCTGGTTTCTACGTCCGCCACATGCTCTGCTGACGTAGTAGATTGGTTTCTGCTCCTTGGGTGAGGGGCAGCAAGAATAGAATGGCGCTGATTGCCCACTCTGATACGGCCAGATATATGTACAATTTCTCTCTTTGGAGTGGGACTGCTTAGGATGGGTGGCTGCATGAGACAGTGTTTAATCTTCTTAAAAGCGTTTTGACAGCTATCTGTCAATCCGTGTGCTCCAGCCTTTCGTATTACCAAGAAGAAGGGTCACAATTCATCAGTGAAGCGGGCTATAAAACGCCCTAGTACGACGAGCTTGCCTGTGAGGCGCTGTAACTCCTTCTTATTCGTGGGGAGAGGTGTTTCCATGACTGCCTTGACTTGATCCGGACTAACTTCTATCCCTCTTTGGCTGACCATGAACCCGAGGAATTTGCCAGCACTTACGCCAAAGGCGCACTTAGAAGGATTTAGCTTCATGCTGTACCTTCCCAAGAGGTGAAAAACTTCTTGTAAATGAAGGGCATGCTCCTCTCGGGTTTTGCTTTTAACCACGATATCATCAATATATACTTCTACCGTGTGGCCTATCAGAGGTTTGAAGATTTTTGTCATCAGTCTCTGATAAGTGGCGCCAACATTTTTGAGTCCGAATGTCATGACTTTATAGCAATAGAGGCTGTGTGGCGTTATGAATGCTGTTTTTTCCTCGTCATTCGGGGACATGGGGATCTGGTGATATCCGGAGAAGGCATCCAAGAAAGAGAGCATCCCTTGCCCGGCAATGGAATCCACAATTTGATCTATTCGTGGCAAAGGGAAACTGTCTTTTGGACATGCATTGTTGAGATTGGTGTAATCTACGCAAACCCGCCATTTCCTTTCTTTTTTGGGTACCACCACGACATTGGCTAACCAATCCGGATAATGCACCTCTCTGATGAATTCGACTTCTAACAATTTGTCAATCTCGTTCCGGATGACTTTTTGTTTGTCCGGGTGGAAGTGTCTAATCTTTTTTCGGACGGGTCTGGCAATTGGAAAGACGTTAAGCTTGTGAGAGGCAATAGAGGGATGAATTCCCTTCATATCAGAATGTGTCCATGCGAAGATGTCATGATTTCGTCTGAGGACGTTTTGCATGCTCTGAGTTTCTTCTGACGCCATGAGGGAGTTGATGTTCGTGAGGTGAGCATTTTCCTCCGAAATTTGGATTGTTTGTAAGGGATCTGCTGTCGGGGGATCTTTGTCCGTCGGACCCAATAATTGTTATTGGTTACGTGTATGGCTAGGCTCAGGGGAAGATGCATCCTCCTGGCCGGTTCCTGCTTCTTGTGCTATCTGGTAGCACTGGCGAGCGGCTAACTGGCTGCCATATAGGTCAATTTGCCCTTCGTTGGTGAGGAAACTCACCATTTGATGATATGTAGAGGGGATGGCTTTCATGTAGTGTAGCCATGTGCGCCCCAAGATGACATTGAAGGGTGATAAGTCCTATACCACCGAAAATTGTACGTTGAGAGCGACTGGGCCAGCTTGGACTGGCAGTATGATGTCTCCCAAGGACGTTGTTGACGACCCGTTGAATCCGGACAGGATTCGTCCAGGGTTTTCGAGGCCCGCTAGACTGTGTCTCATGTGGCTGACGACCGGTGCTTGTACAAGATCGGCCGAACTGCCTGGGTCTACCAAGATGCATCTCACATCGTAATCTCCTATATCTAGGGATAGGATAAGGGCGTCGCGATGTGGCTGCAGTGTCCGGGTGGGATCTACTGGTGGGAAGATGATTGTCCCATCTATGGGGTGAGGGCCCTTGATTACTACTCAAAAAGTTCTATTTGATAGCTTGTAATTAACCCTTTTAAACACTTTTGAGTAATAGTTTTGGCCTTTTAACTCAATTGGCATGTTAAGGACCTTTGCATTCAATTTTAATCACTTTGTGTAAGTTTTGGTGTTTTGTTAGTAATTTGATCACCAAAACAATCCAAGATTGAGGAGAGTTCTTTGGGATCTTGGGCAAATCAATTGGAAGCTAAGAAACATGAAGAACTAAAGCTTTAAAGCCCTTTGCCAAGAGTAAATCCGGAATGCAAGGAGAAAAAGTAAAAAGAATCTGCCATGAAGCATATTCTTGATGACAGTCATGGCAGCCACTTTTGGAGCACTTCCTAAAGTCCAATTGATGCATGCTATATGTTATTTCAAAGCTCAGGAAGTCAACAATCCAATTCTTCAAACGGCGTATAATTCGAAGTTGAAACGAAGAAGTTACAGCTATTTCAAGTCAATCACTCCAAGCTGAAGGAAGCATTTTGCAAAGTGTTGCGAAATCACCCTTTTGTTACAAAGTGATTTCGCAGCCTTTTTGTACAGTGTGGTGGATTTCCTCCTGAAGTTGCCCGATATATGCGACAAGATGGAAGCTGGGAACCTCAAGATGGAAGCCTACTTCGCAGCCCTGCGAGAAGAGCCTTTTGTTGCGAAGTGATTTCGCAACCCTTTTGAATGTCTGCGAAATCTCGCAGACACCATTTTCTCTTGCGAAATGGTCCCTGGAGCATCCCGATATTTGCTACCGACATTGGGAGATATTTTCCATCAGATTTTTGTTGTCTAAATTCGAAAATACTCCTTTTAAGCCACCAATTACAAGATTCCTTAGCTTTTATGTGAGTAAAAAGAGAAAATATCTATGTAATAATTAGTTTTATATTATGTTCATATAAATACCTCTCGAGAGCCTGTTCTCAGGAGAGGAGACCTTTTGTAAAGTTTTAGGAAAGCAAGTAAAGTTCAGGTCCTTTGTTTTGTCTTACCTTCTCACTTTGTATTTTCATTTTCTTACTAAGTTATGCACTCTCTGAGGAATTTTCCCCAGAGAATGAGTAACTAAACCTTTAGTTCCTTGGAGCTAAGGTTGCCGGGAAAGGTTCCAAGTGCAAGAATGCAAAGCTTTGTGGTTTCAGCCATTAATGAAGAGGAAGTGAAGTCCTTTAGTGATTTCTATGATTTTAGTTAACTTAAAACACCTTAGAGTCACCTGGGTCAACACTTGGTAAGGCAAGTAATTTCCAACCAAGGAGTGCACTAGTTTACCCCTTGCGAGCCTCTGGGAGGTGACTTTAGGGTAGGATTTTCTGGAATTGCCAACACTTGGTAAGCTTTTGGTCTCTAAGGAGACATCCATTAGTTATCTCTTGCGAGCTTGAGAAGGGAAGTCCAAGGTTAAAGATCACCTTGAATGGTTAAGGCTTAGTGAGAGGCTTGAACCATTGCAAGTTGCATCAGTGAGAGAATTCAAGTTGAAATCTAATTAAAGGATATATCTGTACAACACCGGTTAGAGAATTGACTATATGTTGAATCTCTAATGCGAGGAAATGAACCATCTGACCGGAGCTATGTCTTTTGCATGAGGAACCACCCCAGTGAACCTAACTCTCCAAGGAATGCTTTTCTTCCTAAGTTATTCCCATTACTTGTTTTGTTAGTTAGTTTAAATCTTTACCAATCAAAGTTTGTGTTTTATTTCTTAAGCTAACCTTGAAATGAAACAAGACCAATTCACTTTGAATTGGTATCATTGATAGCTTGCTAATCCTTCCCAGTGAACGATCCTAGAGCCGCTATACTATAGTAGCTTTTTCTTTGCTACCCTAGTATATGGTGTAATAGGTTATAAATTTTGTTGATTACTCCCTCATCCAAGGAGCACCAGTTGGACGTGAATCAGCTGAGACACCAATTGGGCATGAATCAAATGGCGCCATTGCCGGGGAAGGTGTCAAGTTCGTAGTGATACCATTTTAGAGCACTTGTGATTTTCATCACAAGTTGGTAACGTTTATTTCATTTTACTAATTCTCATTCTTTCTTTATTTATTCATAATCCAAGTTTATCTTTTAAAATTCAGTTTAGTTTAATTTTATTGTTGTAGCCCTGTTTCCATTTGTTGTCCTTTATTTTCATTTAAGTTGCAAATAGATACTAGTTGTGTATGCCAAAGTGGATACGAGACAGTGGAGGAAGGCTTGTTAAGTGTGATACACCTCATAACAAAGAATTCGAATTGAGCTTGAATATCATGGAAGCTACAACTGAAGATCAACATAGTCACCAAGGTCGTCAAGACAATCTCAATGAATTTAGATCAATGAGAGACCGCATGCATCCACCTCGTATGAGTGCACCATCATGTATAGTGCCCCCTACAGAGCAGCTAGTGATCAGACCGTATCTTGTTTCACTTCTACCAACTTTCCATGGAATGGAAAGTGAGAATCCCTATGCACACATCAAGCAATTTGAAGATGTTTGTAATGCATTCCAAGAGGGAGGAGCTTCAATTGATTTGATGAGGCTTAAGTTATTTCCTTTTACTTTAAAGGATAAGGCCAAAATTTAGCTTAATTCTTTAAGGCCAAGGAGTATCCGTTCTTAGACTGACTTACAAGCTGAATTCCTCAAGAAATTTTTTTCCCACTCATAGAACAAATGGCTTGAAAAGGCAAATTTCAAATTTCTCAGCTAAAGAGAATGAGAAATTCTATAAGTGTTGGGAAAGATATATGGAAGCTATAAATGCTTGCCCTCACCATGGCTTTGATACTTGGCTATTGGTGAGCTATTTTTATGATGGGATGTCCTCTTCAATGAAGCAACTCCTCGAGATAATCTGTGGAGGAGATTTCATGAGCAAAAATCTGGAGGAAGCTATGGATTTCTTGAGCTATGTAGCTGAAGTTTCAAGAGGATGGGATGAACCAACCAAAGGAGAAGTGGGTAAGATGAAGTCTCAACTGAGTACTTTCAATGCTAAGGCTGGGATGTATACCTTGAAAGAAGATGATGATATGAAAGCAAAGTTGGCAGCTATGACAAGAAGATTGGAGGAGCTGGAGCTGAAAAGAATACATGAAGTGCAAGCTGTTACTGAAGCACCAGTGCAAGTGAAGCTGTGTCCTAATTGTCAATCATATGAACATTTGATGGAGGAATGCCCTGCAATTTCAGCTGAAAGGGAGATGTTTAGAGATCAAGCAAATGTTGTTGGATAATTTAAGCCCAATAACAATGCTCCTTATGGAAATACTTACAACTCAAGTTGGAGGAATCATCCAAATTTCTCATGGAAGGCCAGAGCAACTCAATACCAACAGCCGGATCCACCATCTCAACAATCTTCAAGTCTTGAACAAGCAATGGCTAATCTCAGTAAGGTAGTGGGAGATTTTGTTGGAAACCAAGAAGCCACCAATGCTCAAATCAATCAAAAAATTGACAAAGTGGAGAGTACTTTGAATAAAAGGATGGATGGAATGCAAAATGACATAGCCCAAAAGTTTGATAACATCCAATATTCAATTTCAAGGCTTACAAATTTGAACACACTACAAGAAAAGGGAAGATTTCCTTCTCAACCCCACCAAAACCCCAAAGGTGTCCATGAAGTGGAAAACCAAGAGGGAGAATCATCACAAATGAAAGATGTCAAAGCCTTCATCACTCTAAGGAGTGGTAAAAAAATTGAGAAGCCAACACCCAAGCCACATGTTGAGAAAGAAGAAGAAATAAAGAAAGGAAAGGAAATGGAAGATAAAGAGAGTGAAATCAGTGAAGAAAAGGACTCTGATTCAACAATGAATGCAATTCCAGAGAAGGAACTTCTGAAGGAAGAAATGCTCAAGAAACCAACTTCTCCACCTTTTCCTCAAACATTACATGGGAAAAAGGGGATTAGAAATGCAGTTGAAATCCTTGAAGTATTAAGACAAGTGAAAGTAAATATCCCACTACTGGATATGATTAAACAAGTTCCAATGTATGCAAAATTCCTAAAGGACTTATGTACTATCAAAAGAAGGTTGACTGTAAACAAGAAAGCCTTCTTGACTGAGCAAGTAAGTGCAATCTTGCAATGTAAATCTCCTTTGAAGTACAAAGACCCGGGAAGTCCTACCATTTCAGTCATGATTGGAGGAAAGGTAATGGAGAAAGCTTTGTTAGACTTGGGAGCAAGTGTGAATTTGCTTCCATATTCCGTCTACAAGCAATTGGGACTTGGAGAATTGAAGCCAACAGCAATCACTCTATCTCTAGCAGATAGATCAGTGAAAATTCCAAGGGGGGTAATTGAGGATGTCTTAGTTCAAGTGGATAATTTCTACTATCCAGTAGATTTTATTGTTCTTGATACAGATCCTACTGTAAAGGAAGCTAATTTAGTTCCTATCATCCTTGGAAGGCCATTTCTTGCTACCTCAAATGCAATCATCAACTGCAGGAATGGGCTGATGCAACTCACTTTTGGCAACATGACACTGGATCTCAATATTTTCTATATGTCTAAAAAGCAAACCACTCCGGAAGAAGAAGAGGGTCCTGAAGAGCTGTGCATTATTGATACTCTGGTGGAGGAGCACTGTAATCAAAATATGCAAGACAAAGGAATGAAAGTCTTGTGGATTTTGAGGAAGGTTTGTCTGAATCTCCTACTGTGCTTGCTACTCTACAAAGTTGGAGAAAGATAGAAGAGATTCTACCTTTGTTCAATAAAGAAGAAGAGGCAGCTGCTGAAAAAGAAACTCCAAAACTCAATCTGAAGCCTTTACCTGTGGAGCTGAAATATACATATCTTGAAGAAAATAATCAATGTCCTGTTGTGATATCTTCATCTCTGACCAGTCATCAAGAGAATTGTTTAATGGAAGTTCTCAAGAGGTGTAAGAAGGCAATAGGATGGCAAATATCCGACTTGAAAGGCATTAGTCCTTTAGTTTGTACTCATCATATATATATGGAGGAGGAAGTAAGGCCAGTTCGTCAACTTCAAAGAAGATTGAATCCTCATCTACAAGAGGTGGTGCGAGCTGAGGTGCTGAAGCTACTTCAAGCAGGAATTATTTACCCTATATCTGATAGCCCTTGGGTGAGTCCTACTCAAGTGGTACCAAAGAAGTCAGGGATCACAGTGGTTCAGAATGAAAAAGGAGAAGAAATTACTACACGCCTCACTTCAGGTTGGAGGGTGTGTATTGATTATAGAAAGTTGAATGCTGTAACCAGGAAAGATCATTTTCCATTGCCATTTATTGACCAAGTGCTGGAGAGAGTCTCTAGACATCCGTTCTATTGCTTCTTGGATGGGTATTCAGGGTATTTTCAGATTGAAATTGATGTGGCAGATCAGGAAAAGACCACTTTTACATGTCCATTTGGAACATATGCTTACAGGAGAATGCCTTTTGGTTTATGCAATGCACCTGCTACATTTCAAAGATGTATGTTGAGTATTTTCAGTGATATGGTGGAGCGAATTATGGAGGTTTTCATGGATGACATCACCGTATATGGAGGTACATTTGAGGAATGCTTAGTTAATTTGGAAGCAGTTCTTCACAGATGCATTGAAAAAGACCTGGTGCTCAACTGGGAGAAATGGCATTTTATGGTACGTCAAGGAATTGTCCTTGGCCATATCATCTCTGAAAAAGGCATTGAAGTTGATAAAGCAAAGGTGGAGCTTATTGTCAAATTACCATCCCCAACAACTGTAAAAGGAGTAAGGCAGTTCCTTGGCCATGCAGGGTTCTATAGGAGATTTATAAAAGGTTTTTCAAGTCTTTCAAAACCTCTTTGTGAGCTGTTAGCTAAGGATGCTAAGTTTATATGGGATGAAAGGTGTCAAAATAGCTTTGATCAACTGAAGAAATTTTTAACAACAACTCCAATAGTGAGAGCCCCTAACTGGCAATTACCTTTTGAACTGATGTGTGATGCCAGTGACTTTGCTATAGGAGCTGTGCTTGGCCAAAGAGAAGATGGGAAGCCCTATGTGATTTACTATGCAAGTAAAACACTGAATGAAGCTCAAAGGAACTACACAACTACAGAGAAAGAATTGTTAGCTGTGGTATTTGCTTTGGACAAATTTCGTGCTTATTTAGTGGGGTCTTTCATCATTGTCTTCACTGACCATTCAGCCTTGAAGTATTTATTGACAAAGCAAGATGCAAAAGCAAGGTTGATTAGATGGATTCTTTTGTTACAAGAATTCGATCTCCAAATCAAAGATAAGAAAGGAGTGGAGAATGTGGTAGCTGACCACCTTTCAAGGTTAGTTATAGCACATAATTCCCATCCCTTGCCTATTAATGATGATTTTCCTGAAGAATCACTCATGTTCCTAGTGAAAACTCCTTGGTATGCTCATATTGCTAATTATTTAGTAACTGGTGAAATTCCAAGTGAGTGGAATGCACAGGACAGGAAGCACTTCTTTGCCAAAATTCATGCTTATTATTGGGAAGAGCCCTTTCTTTTTAAGTATTGTGCAGATCAGATCATAAGGAAGTGTGTCCTGAAGATGAGCAGCAAGGGATTCTATCTCATTGTCATGAGAATGCATGTGGAGGCCACTTTGCCTCTCAGAAAACAGCCATGAAGGTATTGCAATCAGGGTTTACTTGGCCATCTCTTTTCAAAGATGCCCACATCATGTGTAGGAGTTGTGATAGATGCCAAAGGCTTGGAAAGCTAACAAAAAGAAATCAAATGCCTATGAACCCCATTCTAATAGTTGAGCTATTTGATGTATGGGGCATTGACTTCATGGGACCTTTCCCAATGTCTTTTGGTAATTCTTACATCTTGGTGGGGGTGGATTATGTTTCTAAGTGGGTTGAGGCAATCCCTTGTAAACAAAATGATCACAGGGTGGTTCTCAAGTTTCTTAAAGAGAACATTTTCTCAAGATTTGGGGTGCCCAAATCCATAATCAGTGATGGAGGTGCTCATTTTTACAACAAACCTTTTGAAGCTCTGTTATCCAAGTATGGAGTGAAGCATAAGGTGGCTACACCTTATCATCCTCAGACTTCCGGGCAAGTTGAGCTAGCTAACAGGGAAATAAAGAACATATTGATGAAAGTGGTGAATTCTAGCAGAAAAGATTGGTCTATTAGGCTTCATGATTCATTGTGGGCATATAGAACAACTTATAAGACTATTCTTGGCATGTCTCTCTATCGTCTTGTCTATGGCAAAGCATGCCATCTCCCTGTGGAAGTTGAATACAAAGCTTGGTGGGCAATAAAGAAGCTGAACATGGACTTGATCAGAGCCGGAGAAAAGAGATATCTAGACCTTAATGAGATGGAGGAATTAAGAAATAATGCTTATATCAATTCCAAAGTTGCAAAACAGAGGATGAAGAAGTGGCATGATCAACTAATCTCCAACAAGGAATTTTAGGAAGGGCAAAGAGTTTTATTGTATGACACAAGACTCCATATCTTTCCTGGGAAGCTCAAGTCAAGGTGGATAGGCCCGTTCATTATTCACCGAGTATATTCCAATGGAGTAGTGGAATTATTGAATTCAAATGGCAAGGACAGCTTTAGAGTCAATGGATATCGTCTCAAGCCATTCATGGAGCCATTCAAACCAGAAAAGGAGGAAATCAACCTCCTTGAGCCTCAAAAAGCCTAAGCAAAGAAGGGTTTGCTGGACGTGGTTTTACCACAGTCCAAAATTTTTTGTAAATTTTCAAGTTTTTTTCCATACTTTTGATCTTAGTTTTTGATCTTAAATCATGTTTTTATGTGTGTTTTAATCTTTTTGAATGATCACAGGTGGAAGATATTGCAAAGAAATTGCAAGGAAAAAAATCGGAGCGGAAAAGGAGCAAAAACAGAGCTCTGCGAGATTTCGCAGCCTAAAGAAAGCTTCTGCGAAATGAGCATTTTGTTGCCAAACCATTCCGCAACACTTTGGAATTCTCTGTGAGAATTTTCGCAGCTGCGAAGGCGAGTTTAGCACACGAGTGCCACTTCGCAGCACAGGAGCATCCATTTCGCAGTTGCGAAACGGCTGCGAAGCGGTAAAGCCTGATTTCGCAACAAAAGTCCCATTCCGCAAGGTGTTTCGCAATTGCGAAAGTGATTTTGGCACACGTGTGCCACTTCGCAGCACAGTAACATTCATTTCGCACCTGCGAAACGCATTGCGAAGTGGCTACGAAAATGGCGTTTTACTGCGAAATTGGCATTTTTCTGCGAAACTCAAATTGACCCTTAGTCTTCCGTTATTACTATATATACCGGTCATTTGAGCTGCAAAAAGGGTTTCAAAATCAGAGCGCGCCATTCTCGCAGGCTGTTCATCTTCTTCCTCAAGCCTCACCGCGCAAGCCTCCGGTCATCTTCTCCGACCATCCGTTTCGGCCAAATTTCAGCAACCTGAAATGGCGCGAACCAGAGGGGCCAAGTCTTCCTCTCCTTCAAGCCGCAAGAAAAGCCTGCGAAAAAGGAGCCAGTTCCAGATCCCGTTTCTGAGCCTCCGCAGCCGAAAGCAATTTCTCCTCCGGTGAAACCCGTGCCGCCAAAGCCTCCGGTGAGACGTTACCTTACCAGGTCAGGGGGTCGGCCACTGCAAAAGAGACCAAGGGTTGAAAGCTCAGAACCCATTGACTTGACTGAGCAATCTCCGGAGCCTTCGCCGGTTCCATCTCCGGTATCCTCTCCAGTATCCTCGCCAGTTCCATCTCTAGTGCCATCTCCGGCGCCGCAAGCAGAACCTCAGGAGCCTCAGCTGCCACTTCCCGAGCCCCAAATTCCAGCTGAAATAGCTCCGAAAGAAGTAATCAGACGGCCGATGCTAACTCAGCCCCCAATTGAGGGAAATTTGGATTGTAGAGCTCGACCATTCCACTCTGAGCTGTGCTTCAACATAGCGGCTTTCCAAGTGCGAGCGGAGCTTACATAGTCATTCAACCTGATGAGAAGATACCACATGGAGCACCTACTGACTTCGAGAGACTTTTTCTACCCCAGGGTGGCCATGGATTTCTATCAATCCATGACAACCAACCAGGTCAGGGATCCAACTTTAATTCATTTCACTATTGATGGAAGGCATGGCATATTGGGAGCATGCCATATAGCTGAGGCCTTGCAAATTCCCTACGAGCCAAGCCAATTCGATAATTTTAGAGTTTGGACCAATCCTACTGAGCTGGAAATGGTGCACACCCTATCTAGAGGAGCTGCCACAAGATCACATTTGTTGAAGGGGGAGCTTCCTCCAATCATGTTTCTGATTGATGCATTTTTGCATCATAACCTCTACCCACTGCAGCATTGGACTCAAAGGAGAGGAGTCCTCTTAGAAGCCCTGTACAAGATGTCTGAGGGATTTTTCTTCGGCCCTCATCATCTAATTCGGGCAGCCCTTCTCTATTTCGAAGAGAAGGTACACAAAAAGAAGCTTCAGAGAGCTGATACCATTCCCCTTCTCTTTCCAAGGCTTCTATGCCAAATTCTGGAGCACTTGGGGTATCCTTCTGAGCCTCAGTTGGAGCGCAAGCGCATTTACCGTGAGCTATTTACTCTCGACAAATGGAACAACATGACAGCTTATAGAGTTGACCAGCCTGAGCGCCCACAGCCAGCTGCAAGGAGAGCATCCCCACGACACATACCTGAAGGTATAACAGTTGCTGCTCCTGCCAATCCTAGAGTGCCACCAGTTGCTCCAGCTTCATCTCAACCATCCACTTCAACTGAACCGAGAATGGCCATCCCCATTTCTGAATACAGAGAGTTGTGCCATTCATTGGAGACCCTCACAGCATCTCAGAGCAGTCTTGCTCAAGAGATGGCAGCCATTCGAGCATGCCAAGAGCAGATGTTGGCCACTCAGGCTCAACACACTACCATCTTAAGGCAGCTCCAGCTTCATTTCGACCTGCCACCAGCTGTTGAGCCCTCCACTTCTACTACAACAGTGCCACACTCTCATCCCACAGAGCCTCAAGCCCCAACTGAAGCACCAACTGAAGAGGCAGGCCCATCTGCCTAGCCCCAACACCACCCACTCATCAGATCATTATATCTATATCTACTATTTTTGTTTTATGTATTTCATTTTTTTAGTTTGAAAGAAATCCCATTATTTTGGTACTATATTTGGGATTGCTTGTATTGCTTTTCTTTTGCATTGTACTCAAATGGATTCAAAGTAATACAAGTCTAATATTTCTTGTTAACCTTTAGCATTAATTTATTCTTATTTCCTTTTCTCACATATTTTATTCTTTTTAAAACATGTGGTTTCTCCAATCAGTATTCGAATTTGATATCACTCAGGAGGTACCACTTCCTCCTTTTAATTATAATCACTCATATCACATTGAGGACAATGCTCAGTTCAGTTGGGGGGGAATGAGGAAAGAAGTATGCTAAATTAAAGGAAGTATGCTAAGTCTTTTTGGTAATGCAATTATTTTGGTAAATTAGTTGTAGTTTTTTTTTTTTTTTTTTTTTTGCTTTTTACTCTGTTTACTCTATTCTCCATGAATTTTGAGGAAAAATTTTCAAATTAAACCAGGAGAAATTGAACTGTTGTTTTTCACTTGACTTAGAGTATGGATTATGCTCACTAAAGTGGTTCAATTGTTGAAACTTCTATTGAAATTGAATTTAGTTCTTCCACTTTAAGCTATTCACACACTGTGCACATTAGATTCCGATTATAAGATGAAAAGCTATTTCCCTCTTGACTTAGGATAATTTTGGGACTTGGTACATTTGACCTCATTTGATAAAATTGAAACACCCTGCAAAAGGCCAATGAGCCTTTGAAATAAAGAAAGTTGTTTGCTTGCCTAGAAACCCGAGCAAGGTCTGAGGGGGCATATGGTGAAAATATTTGAAGCCTGGTGCCCTAAACCTTAATTGGTTGGGAGTCACCGACCTCAATGCTCGTTATAAGGGTGAATAGGTAGAGTTAGCATATGGTAGGTGCATGGGTATTAGAAATTCATTCTCAAAAGTCTAGGGAAAAATCCGAGGAGTTAGTGGTTGAAAGATCCTTATAGCTTGATGCCCTAAACCTTAATTGGTTGGGAGTCATCGATGGACCCCCATTACATGGACAATTCAGAAAGAGTACCCCATAAAGCCTCCTTAAAAAAAAAAAAAAAAAGTGTGTTCTTTCTTTATTGATTTTGGTCAGTTTGCTAAGTGTTGAAAAGAGATAGGTTGGGGGGAGAGATTAGTTTAGCATATTATTCTCGGAAGCTAAGGAACCAATACACATAGATTTTTGAGGAAGAATAAAGTTTGGTTCTTTGAAAGTGGAAATGATTTTAAAACTTCAGTTTGCATAATGCACTCCCTTGATTGACAGTGTTTAGCATAGTTTGTTATAACTCTTGTTGAAATTTAGGTTTGTATTTCTTTAATGTTTCATGAGAGAATTAGATCATCATGCCACTTGAGAATTATTTTTTTTTTATCAGCATGATGTTGTAAATTATAGTTTAGATTGCTTTTTATTTTCATTTTTCTCTCCTATATTGCTAAGGGACTAGCAATATGTCGGTTGGGGGGAGTGATTACTACTCAAAAAGTGCTATTTGATAGCTTATAATTAATCCTTTTAAACACTTTTGAGTAGTAGTTTTGGCCTTTTTAACTCAATTGGCATGTTAAGAACCCTTGAAAGCAATTTTAATCACTTGTGTAAGTTTTGGTGTTTTTTTTAGTAATGTGATCACCAAAGCAATTCAAGATTGAGGAGAGTTATGAGGAATCTTGGGCAAAGCTTGGAAGTTATTTGCCAAGAGTAAATCCGGAATGCAAGGAGAAAAAGTAAAGAGAATCTGCCATGAAGCATATTCTTGATGACAGTCGTAGCAGCCACTTTTGGAGCACTTTCTAAAGTCCAATTGATGCATGCTATATACAATTTCAAAGCTCAGGAAGTCAACAATCCAATGCTTTAAACGGTGCACAATTCAGAGTTGAAACGAAGAAGTTGCAGCCATTGCAAGCCAATCACTCCAAGCTGAAGGAAGCATTTTGCAAAGTGTTGCGAAATCACCCTTTTGTTGCAAAGTGATTTCGCAGCCTTTTTTAACAGTGTGGTGTATTTCCTCCTAAAGTTGCCCGATATATGCCGCAAGATGGAAGCTGGGAACCTCAAGATGGAAGCCAACTTCGCAGCCCTGCGAGAAGAGCCCTTTGTTGTGAAGTGATTTCGCAGCTCTTCTTGAGTGTCTGCGAAATCTCGCAGACACCATTTTCTCTTTCGAAATGGTTCCTGGAGCATCCCGATATTTGCTACAGACATTGGGAGATATTTTACATCAGATTTTTGTTGTCTAAATCCCAAAATACTCCTTGTAAGCCACCAATTACAAGATTCCTTAGCTTTTAAGTTAGTAAAAAAGAGAAAATATCTATGTAATAATTAGTTTTATATTATGTTCATATATATACCTCTCGGGAGCCTGTTCTCGGAGGAGGAGATCCTTTTGAAAAGTTTTGGGAAAGCAAATAAAGTTCAGGTCTTTGTATTGCCTTACCTTTTCACTTTGTATTTTCAATTTCTTACTAAGTTATGAACTCTCTGAGGAATTTTCCCCAGAGAATGAGTAACTAAACCTCTAATTCCTTGGAGCTAACGTTGCCGGGGAAGGTTCCAAGTGCAAGAATGCAAAGCTTTGTGGTTTCAGCCATTAATGAAGAGAAAGTGAAATCCTTTAGTGATTTCTATGTTTTTAGTTAACTTAAAACACCTTAGAGTCACCTGGGCCAACACTTGGTAAGGCAAGTGATTTCCAACCATGGAAATGCACTAGTTTACCCCTTGTGAGCCTGTGGGAGGTGACTTTAGGGTAGGATTTTCTAGAATAGCCAACACTTGGTAAGCTTTTGGACTCCAAGAAGACATCCATTAGTTATCTCTTGCGAGCTTTTGACGGGTAATCCAAGGTTAAAGATCACCTTGAATGGTTAAGGCTTAGTGAGAGGCTTAAACCATTGCAAGTTGCATCAGTGAGAGAATTAAAGTGAAATCTAATTGAAGGATGTATCTGTACAACACCGGTTAGAGAATTGACTATATGTTGAATCTCGAACGCGAGGAAATGAACCATCTGACCGGAGCTATGTCTTTTGCATGAGGAACCACCCCAGTGAACCTAACTCTCCAAGGAATGTTTTTCTTCCTAAGTTATTCCCGTTACTTATTTTGTTAGTTAGTTTAAATCTAAATCCTTACCAATCAAAGTTTGTGTTTTATTTCTTAAGCTAACCTTGAAATGAAACAAGACCAATTCACTTGGAATTGGTATCATTGATAGCTTGCTAATCCTTCCCAATGAACGATCCTAGAGCCGCTATACCATAGTAGCTTTTTCTTTGCTACCCTGGTATATGGTGTTATAGGTTATAAATTTTGTGGATTACTCCCTCAATCAAGGAGCACCAGATGGACACGAATCAGCTGAGACACCAATTGGGCATGAATCAGTAGCTACACCTTATCATCCTCAGACTTCCGGGCAAGTTGAGCTAGCTAACAGGGAAATAAAGAACATATTGATGAAAGTGGTGAATTCAAGCAGAAAAGATTGGTCTATTAGGCTTCATGATTCATTGTGGGCATATAGAACAGCTTATAAGACTATTCTTGTCATGTCTCCCTATCGTCTTGTCTATGGCAAAGCATGCCATCTCCCTGTGGAAATTGAATACAAAGCTTGGTGGGCAATAAAGAAGCTGAACATGGACTTGATCAGAGCCGGAGAAAAGAGATATCTAGACCTTAATGAGATGGAGGAATTAAGAAATGATGCTTATATCAATTCCAAAGTTGCAAAACAGAGGATGAAGAAGTGGCATGATCAACTAATCTCCAACAAGGAATTTCAGGAAGGGCAAAGAGTTTTATTGTATGAAACAAGACTCCATATCTTTCCTGGGAAGCTCAAGTTAAGGTGGATAGGCCCGTTCATTATTCACCGAGTATATTCCAATGGAGTAGTGGAATTATTGAATTCAAATGGCAAGGACAGCTTTAGAGTCAATGGATATCGTCTCAAGCCATTCATGGAGCCATTCAAACCAGAAAAGGAGGAAATCAACCTCCTTGAGCCTCAAAAATCCTAAGCAAAGAAGGGTTTGCTGGACGTGGTTTTACCACAGTCCAAAATTTTTTGTAAATTTTCAAGTTTTTTCCATACTTTTGATCTTAGTTTTTGATCTTAAATCATGTTTTTATGTGTGTTTTAATATTTTTGAATGATCCCAGGTGGAAGAGATTGCAAAGAAATCGAAAGGAAGAAATCAGAGCGAAATCGGAGCAAAAACAGAGTGAAAACAGAGCAAAAACAGGGCTCTGCGAGATTTCGCAGCCTAAAGAAAACTTCTGCGAAATGAGCACTTTGTTGCCAAACCATTCCGCAACACATTGGAACTCTCTACGAGAATTTTCGCAGTTGCGAAGGCGAGTTTGGCACACGAGTGCCACATCGCAGCACAGGAGCCCCCATTTCGTAGTTGCGAAACGGCTGCGAAGCGATAAAGCGTGAAAATCCCTGATTTCGCAACCAAAGTTCCATTCCGCAGGGTATTTCGCAATTGCGAAAGCAATTTTGGCACACGTGTGCCACTTCGTAGCACAGTGACACTCAATTTGTAGCTGCGAAACGGATTGTGAAGTGGCTACGAAAATGACTTTTTGCTGCAAAATTGGCCTTTTTCTGCGAAACTCAAAATGACCCTTAATCTTCCGTTATTTTTATATATACCGGTCATTTGAGCTGCGAAAGGGTTTCAAAAATAGAGCGCGCCATTCTCGCAGACTGTTCATCTCCTTCGTCGAGCCCGACACCGCACAAACCTCCGGTCATCTTCTCCAGTCATCAATTCCGGCCAAATTTCGGCAACCCGAAATGGTGTGAATCAGAGGAGCCAAGTCTTCCTCTCCTTCAAGCCGCAAGAGAGTCCTGCGAGAGGAGCCCATTCCAGATCCCACTTTTGAGCCTCCGCGGCCAAAAACAGTTTTCCTCCGGTGAAGCCCGCGCCGCCGAAGCCTCTGGCGAGGCGTTATCTTACCAGGTCAGGGGGTCGGCCTCTGCAAAAGAGAGCAAGAGTTAAAAGCTCAAAGCCCATTGACTTGACGGAGCAGTCCCCAGAACCCTCGCCGGTTCCATCTCCAGTTCCATCTCCGGTGCCGCCAGCAGAGCCACAGGAGCCTCAGCTGCCACTTCCCGAGCCTCAAATTCCAGTTGAAATAGCTCCGAAAAAAATAATCAGGCGGCCGATGCTGACTCAGCCTCCAATTGAGGGAAATTTGGACTGTAGAGCTCGGCCATTCCACTCCGAGCTGTGCTTTGACATAGCTACATTCCAATTGTGGCCGGAGCTTGCACAGTCATTCCACCTGTTGAGAAGATACCACATGGAGCACCTGCTCACTCCGAGAGACTTTTTCTACCCTAGGGTAGCCATGGATTTTTATCAATCCATGACTACCAACCAGGTCAGGGATCCAACTCTAATTCATTTTACCATTGATGGGAGGCATGGCATATTGGGAGCTCGCCATATAGCTGAGGCCTTGCAAATACCCTATGAGCCGAGCCATTTTGATGATTTTAGAGAGTGGATCAGTGCTACTGAGCTGGAAATGGTGCATATCCTATCCAGAGGAGCTGCCACACGATCACATCTGTTGAGGGGGGAGCTTCCTCCAATCATGTTCCTTATTGATGCATTTTTGCGTCATAACCTCTACCCACTGCAGCATTGGACTCAAAAGAGAGGAGTCTTGTTAGAAGCCCTGTTTAAGATGTCTGAGGGATATTTCTTCGGCCCTCATCATCTAATTATGGCAGCCCTTCTCTATTTCGAAGAGAAGGTACATAAAAAGAAGCTGCAGAGAGTTGATACCATTCCTCTTCTCTTTCCAAGGTTGCTGTGCCAAATTCTAGAGCACCTGGGGTATCCTTCTGAGCCTCAGTTGGAGCGCAAGCGCATTTGCCGAGAGGTATTTACTCTCGAAAAATGGAACAACATGACAACTTATAGAGTTGACTAGCTAGAGCACCCACAGCCAGCTTCTAGGAGAGCATCCCCACGACACATACCTGAGGGTATAACTATTGCTGCTCCTGCCATTCCGAGAGCTCCGCCAGTTACTCCAGCTTCATCTCAGCCATCCACTTCAGCTGAACCAAGGATGACCATTCCCATTTCTGAATACAGAGAGTTATGCCGTTCATTGGAGACCCTCACAACATCTCAAAGCAGCCTTGCTCATGAGATGGCAGCCATTCGAGCATGCCAAGAACAGATGTTGGCCATCCAGGCTTAGCACACTGCCATCTTAAGGCAGCTCCATCATCATTTCGATCTGCCACCAACTGCTGAGCCCTCCACCTCCACCACAGCAGTGCCACACTCTCATCCCGCAGAGCCTCAGGCCCCATCTGGAGCAGCTACTGAAGAGGCAGACCCATCTGCCTAGCCCCAGCACCACCCACTCATCAGATCAATATATATATATATATATATATATATATACTGCCTATGTTTTTTTTTTATTTTTTATTTTTATGTATTTCTTTTTTTAGTTTGTAAGAAATCCCATTATTTTGGTACCATATTTGGGATTGCTTGTATTGCCTTTCTTTTTCATTGTACTCAAATGGATTCAAAGCAATACAAGTCTAATATTTTTTGTTAGCTTTTAGCAGTAATTTATTCTTATTTCCTTTTCTCACATCTTGTATTCTTTTTGAAACATGTGGTTTCTCCAATCAGTATTCGAAATTGATATCACTCAGGAGGTACCACTTCCTCCCTTTAATTGCAATCACTCATATCACATTGAGGACAATGCTCAGTTCGGTTGGGGGGAGAAAAATGAGGAAGGAAGTATGCTAAGTTAAAGGAAGTATGCTAAGTCATTTTGGTAATGCAATTATATTGGTAAATTAGTTGTAGTTTTTGCTTTTTACTCTTTTTACTCTAATCTCCATGGATTTTGAGGAAAAATTTTCAAATTAAAATAGGAGAAATTGAACTGTTGCTTTTCACTTGACTTAGAGTATGGATTATGCTCACTAAAGTGGTTCAATTGTTGAAGCTTCTATTGAAATTGAATTTAGTTCTTCCACTTTAAGCTATTCACACACTGTGCACAATAGATTCCGATTATAAGATGAAAAAACTATTTCCCTCTTGACTTAGGATAATTTTGGGACTTGGTACATTTGACCTCATTTGATAAAGTTGAGACACCTTGCAAAAGGCCAATGAGCCTTTGAAATAAAGAAAGTTGTTTGCTCACCTTGAAACCCGAGCAAGGTCTGAGGGGTATATGGTGAAAATCTTTAAAGCCTGGTGCCCTAAGCCTTAATTGGTTGGGAGTCACCGACCTCAATGCTCGTTACAAGGGTGAATAGGTATAGTTAGCATATGGTAGGTGCTTGGGTATTAGAAATTCATTCTCAAAAGTCCGGGGAAAAATCCGAGGAGTTAGTGGTTGAAAGATCCTTAAAGCTTGATGCCCTAAACCTTAATTGGTTGGGAGTCATCGATGGCCCCCATTACATGGACAATTCAGAAGGAGTACCCCATTAAGCCTAAAAAAAAAAAAAAAAAAAGTGTGTTATTTCTTTATTGATTTTGGTCAGTTTGCTAAGTGTTGAAAAGAGATAGGTTGGGGGGAGAGATTAGTTTAACATATTATATTCGGAACCTAAGGAACCAATACACATAGATTTTTGAGGAAGAATAAAGTTTGGTTCTTTGAAAGTGGAAATGATTTTAAAACTTCAGTTTGCATAATGCATTCCCTTGATTGACAGTGTTTAGCATAGTTTGTTATAACTCTTGTTGAAATTTGGGTTTGTATTTCTTTAATGTTTCATGTGAGAATTAGATTATCATGCCATTTGAAAATTGTTTTTTATGTTTTATCAGCATGCATGCCTGTAAATGTATAGTTTAGTTGTTGTTTTATTTTTATTTTTCTCTCCTATATGCTAAGGACAGCAATATGTCGGTTGGGGAGTGATACTACTCAAAAAGTGCTATATTGTAGCTTGTAATGTAATCTTTAAAACACTTTTGAGTAGTAGTCTTGGCCTTTTAACCATCATTGGCATGTAAGGACCTTTTGAACAGCACATTTAATCCTTCTGTGTAAGTTTGGTGTTTTTAGTTAGGTAACTTGACACCAAAAGCAATCAAGATTGAGGAGAATTCTTTGGATCTTGGGCCAAAGCAATCGGAAGCTCAGAAACATGAAGAACTAACAGCTTTGAAGCCCTTTTTCCCAAGAGTAAATCCGGAATGCAAGGAAGAAAAAGTAGAGAGAATCTCATAAGCATATTCTTGCGAAATGGACAGTTCATTGGCAGCCACTTTTGGAAAGCGACTTATGAAGGTGCAATTGATGCATCCTATATACCTTCAGGAGTTAACAAATCCAATGCTTCAGAACGGTGTTGGCTATTAGAGTTGAAACGAAGAAAGTACAGCATTGCAAGCCAATCACTCTTAAGGCTGAAGGAAGCATTTTGCAAAGGTTGCGGAAAATCCACCCTGTTGTTGCCGAACGTGATTTCAGTAGCCTTTGTTACAGTTGTGGTGGATTTCGCTGCTTGAAGTTGCCTGATATATGCGACCAAGTGGAAGCTGAGAAACCCGAAGATGGAAGCCAACTTCGCACCCTGCACCGCGAGGAATAGCTTTTTGTGCCGAAGTGATTTCAGGCCCTTTTGTAGGTCGCGAAATCTCGCAGACATCATTTTCTCTGCGAAATGGTCCCTGGTGGTCCCGATATTTAGCTACTGACATTGGGAGATATTTTCCATCAGATTTTGTGTCCTAAATCCCAAGCAATACTCCTTGAATGCACGCAATTACAAGATCCTTAAGCTCTTTAAGTTTAGTAAAAAGAGGAGAAAATATCTATGTAATAATAGTTTTATATTCATGTTATATAAATACTCTCGGAGCCTGTTCTCAGAGAGAGGAGACCTTTTGTAAGTTTTGGAAAGCAAGTATAAGTTACAGGTCCTTTGTTTGCCTTACCTTCTCATTCGTATTTGTATTTTCTTACTAGTTATGCACTCTCTGAGAAATTTTCCCAGAGAATGAGTAAACTAAACCTTTAGTTCCCTTGGAGCTAAGGTTGCCCGCGCGGGAAGTTCCAATTGCAAGAATGTAAAGCTTTGTGTTTCAAGCCATTGGTGAAGAGAGGAAGTGAATCCTTTAGTGTTTCTATGTTTAGTTAACTTAAAAACACCTTAGATCACTTGGGCCAAAAACTTGGTAAGGGCAAGTGCATTTCCAACCATTGGACGATGCACTTAGTTACCCCCTTGCGAGCTCTGGGGAGGTGACTTGAGGTAGGATTTTCTTGAATTGCCAACACTCTGTAAGCGCTTTTGGAACTTCAGGAGAACATTTCCCTAGTTGATCTCTTGCGAGCCTGGAAGGGAAGTCCAAGGGTTAAAGATCACCTTAGAATGGTTAAGGCTTAGTGAGAGGCTTTGAACCATTGCAAGTTGCATCAGTGAGAGAATTAAAGTTGAAATCTAATCAAAGGAGTATCTGTACAACACCGGTTTTAGAGAATTGACCTATATGTTGAATCTCTAACTGGCGTGAGGAAATGAACCATTGACCGGAGCTATGTTTTTGCATAAGAACCACCCAGTTGAACCTGACTCTCCAAGGAATGGATTTTCTTCCTAAGTTATTCACATTACTTTTTGTTAGTTAGGTTTAAATTCTAAATCTTTTACCCAATTTCAAGTTTGTGTTTTATTCTTAAGCTAACCTTGAAATGAAATGAAGGGACCAATTCACTTGAATTGTATCATTTGATAACTGTGTAATCCTTCCAGTGAAACAATCCTAGAGCCACTAGCATATAGTAGCTTTTTCTTTGCTACCCTAGTAGATATGGTGTAATAGGTTATAAATTTTGTTGATTACTTCCCTCATCAAGGAAGCACCAGTGGACATGACATCAGCTATACCACCATTGGCATGAATCAAGGCACCTAAGGCAGAGGCCTGATAGACAGTTACATCATTCATTTTCCATGGAGAGAGAAGATTGCCAGATCATGATAGGCCATTTTGGGCGGTCAGAACATCAACGATGATCTATGAGAGCTTGCAGGCATCGATGTAGACATTTTGATGGATCCCACACATGGACTTGGATATTTGCGCTGTAGACATTATTATATGTATTCTGAGAGATCTGGTCTATTGTAGAGATTGTGCTGAGTCTCTCCTTCAAACTCGCAACAAGGGGGGAAAAACCGGTACTAGTGGACAGAGATCCTCACCAGGGGACGTCCTCAAGCGCGGAAATCATGAGTTGCAATCAGTGCCGCCAGACCAAGGCCCCTTAGATATTATCAGACAGTTGAGCAGACTTCTAGAGTTTATTATCCTCCATCACCTCATGTGCAGTATAGGTCACCTGCTCCTTTTAGACATATGTCTCCCATATATCTGCACTCAGCTTCTCAACCAGTTTATGCTACTCAAGCCACATAGAGGCCACCTGTTCATCATCCTCAGCCTAGGGCTCCACCTGCATAGAGATTACGAATGTGACTGCAGTTTTAGTTGGAATGCCGCCTTTGAGTAGAGCTTTCTAGAAGCTT
This sequence comes from Vitis amurensis, assembly GCA_037355405.1. Classification (NCBI taxonomy): domain Eukaryota; kingdom Viridiplantae; phylum Streptophyta; class Magnoliopsida; order Vitales; family Vitaceae; genus Vitis; species Vitis amurensis. The sequence continues at coordinate 224 of JBAPGN010001402.1, read as the reverse complement.
GTAGAGGAAGGATTGTTGACTGCATTGGCACCAAGACCACCACCTCAGCCTATGCCACCTTAGTTCAGGTTGGACCTTCACTTTGCTTACCATCAGGGTCCAGGACATGACATTGATTGCTGCTCTGCTATGAGACATGCTATTCAAGACTTGATAGATCAAGGTCTGGTTAAATTGGGGCAACAAAGTGTGACCACGAACCCTTTACCTGCTCATACCACACA
>JBAPGN010001401.1:0-22958 GCA_037355405.1 Vitis amurensis | reverse complement strand
GGATCCACACTCTCTCTAAGATGTCTCCAAAAGTGACCCAAGAGATCGATGCCAAAGATGAGTAACGGTCGAACCACCCTGGAGGACGAGTAAGAATGCGCCCAAAGGGGACTACCCTATGTGGACTGCGAGATGAATAGGCGATAAGCACAGGATGACGGAGTGAGGAAAAAAACGAGGGAGAATGTAAAACCATGAAGGCAAGATGCGCCAAGCCAGTGGATATGAACGCCAGGAGTTGTGACTCTGGATGACAAGGCCGACTCTAAACACTAAACTGAGAAAAACGACGGCTCTGGAAGCCAAGCCAAAAAAGCTAACTCTAAACCACTAAAACTAGGGAAAGGGTAACAGCCAGAAGCCTAAACAAGATGACAGTAATGGCTCTGGAAGCCTAAGCAAGATGACGGTAATGGCTCTGGAAGCCTAAATAAGAGGACAGTAATGGCTCTGGAAGCCTAAACGAGACGACAGTAATGGCTCTGGAAGCTATTTAACAATGGACTCACACATATTTAACAATGGTACATGACTAAGCTATTCGCCTTTGATATTTATTTTTATATCGGTTTTCCACAGTATGGGCCACCTTATGTGTAGAGCCCAAAGCCATCACGGGCCTTAGATGATGGGCCTAAGACTCGTGAGGCCCAATAGCCAAAGGGTATGGTCCCTAAGGCAGGAGGGTATAAAAGGCTTGTGTCTTTTGGATTAAACACATCCTTTGAAAAGACTTGAACCGCTCTCTCTCTCCCGCTCCCATCGTCTGAGAGAATCCAGAAAGAGGTGGTGCCCTCCACAGCCTGAGAAGATCCATACCTTATCCAAAAGCAAAAAGCAACTAAATGGATTCAGGTTTGTTCAATTCCCTATCTAGAGATCATAGCATGCTTTTAGAATTTGATATATGCGATATATATATCCAGCATTGTGTTTGGGTGATAATGGATTAAGAAATCTAAACAATTGGTATCAGAGCCTCCCATTTTCACCAAAACATTTATTAAAACAGAAACAACAAAATAAATTTGGGCCAATTCCTGACGCCATTCAAAAGGCACCATGTTCAGGCGCCGTTTTCAGGCGATCTGAACGGCGTGGAGGCGCTGTTCACGTGCCTTGGAGGCACGATGCAGGCGCCATTATAGGCACACCATTCCAGCGCCTTCACGCGCCATTTGAGGCGCGGATCAGGCAGCCCTGTTGCAAGTGGGTTTAGGGCTGCGGTTTAGGCGCATTTCAAGCGCGCTACTGGCGCGCTACAGGCGCTGTCTCCGGCGAAGGCGCCGTTGGGCGCCATTGCAGGCGATATGAGGCGTGCTGGTGCGCGTTGGGTGCGCGCTGTGTGCGCGGTGGACGTGCGCAGTGGGGTGCGCGCTGCGTGCGCGCTGCAGGGCGGCCTCCGACGCCGTTCCGGGGGCGTGCTCTTGAGGCGCCACTTCCGGCATCGTCTCCAGCACCATTTAGGGCGCACTGCTGTTGGAGGCAACGCCATGAATGGCGTTTTTTTTTGAAAAAAAAAAGGGTGAAAAAAAAAAGGTCACCAGTGGTCTCGAAACCCACAACCACAAGGTTTTCAACCTTGTGCTTGACCAACTTGGCTATGAGACTCTTTATGTTTTTGGAATTTTGTACTATTATATAACTATAGTTGTGGACCCGCATTTTTCACGTGTGTCCCCACTCGATCGGCGAGACTCGCTTTTTTTATTTGTGAAGAATTGATTTTTGAAAAAAAGTTGGAGTCGCCACTTATTTTATTTTTTTTAAAAGGGAAAGTAAAACAAGAAATAAAACCCTAGAGGAATGACTCCATAATTTTTGGAAAAGCGTGTCTTTGAAAAACCCGAGTCCAAGTCCGGGGATCAGGTTTACTTATTGGGAAGGTACCTCTAGAGGTAGCACCCCTCTAAGCCCTAAAGAGGTCTCTACTAACTAAATTGGGGGCAATGTGGCAATTAATTGATTAATTGGGAATACCTAGATAGACTAAGGTGATTTCACCAGGCTGGACTCCACTAGCCAAATTTTATGCATTGTGAAGACGATTACCTGTGCTGCTGCATAAGGAAAAGGAGAGTACATTCCAGCTGCTCTCTCCTATTAGAAAACCGTCTCTCAACTGAAACTATTGGCTGTACTGAAGCAGAATTATTAACTCCGACAAACAAGCATGAAGCATAAAAGAGCTCCCATAACCATAACTTAAACTTTGCGGTTGAATCCCTGCAGAACATTTATATATTGAAAGTTAACATATCAAGAAAAAGAAGACTATGAAAATCTAGTTTAAATGTAATACTCATAAACTATTGGCACGGTTAGCTGTCTTAAAGAAAGTATAAAGCATTCTATATATATTTTTAACAAATGGTACCAAGGTAAAAGCTATAACTAACCTTGGGCTAGTTTAGCCATGACTAGGACCAAGGTCCAACCGTTTCAATATCCAGATAAAACAATGCTATGAGCAAGAAATTTCTTACTTTTCTAATACATAACATTGCTGAAGCAGGTCTCCTTAAGTACTATATATGAATACGTCTTATCTTAGTAGTTAATGTCTGGTTCCAAAAAGCAAAATGTTTAAAATCATCTTGCACTGGAGACCTAGGATTCAGTCATCTACAGCTTAGCTTATAGATTCCAAGTGACTGATATGATTCTTCTGCCTGACTAAAGTACATTTTCAAAGATAGAAGGTCAATGACTAATCAACTCTGAGAGAAAGAGGAGCAAAAGAAAAATTATACAAAAAAAAACTATTACTTGAAAGAGCAAGAAACAATGGATAACAGACTACTACAACTGAGAAGAATCTAAATGTAAACATTGTTTCAGAGTTAATCCCCAAAGGCGATAGAGGACAAAGGAATATTACCTTTTGGAACCAACATCCCAAAAAATTGAACCAAATATCAGTGCACTTATTGTACTAAATAATATCTTGACAGCATTGTACTCTGGACTCCTCCAATACACAAGATTTTGTTTCCAAAGGCAAGTCCGGAATTGGGTCATGGCATCTTGTGAATACATGGTAGGAAAATGCAATGGCTCAGAGCCAGGAGGTGGAACACTGAAACTCTTAATGGCAGCTTCGACCTCCCTGCAACAAGGAGGTTAAGACATTCAGTCTTGCATATTAAAAAGGAAAATAGATGTCAAAAGCAACCAAGACACAGAAAAATCAGCAGGAAGTTGCTAGCATGGATCACAACACGTCACCTGAAATTCTCGGAATTTCTGTACAAGTCTGCAAAGTCTTCACCAATTCTCTCCTCAACAGCTGTGTAGTGATCTCAAGCATCCAAGTTGCTGGATTGTAACCATCAGGAATAGGAGGGATTCCACTAATTCCCTGTGCAAGGAAAAGGCAAATGAGACAAATTTCTCATCCATAAACAATAAAATGAAATAAGTCATTCATCTAGCCATTAAATAAATTATTAAAATTGTTGAATTTCCATCAAATATCTATTCAGTAGTGACAAGGAATACGCAGGAAAACCTGCAGTTTTGCAATTATGCACATTGCTAAGTTCAACTAACATAAACACTCTAAAAGTAGAATTACTGTAGTAAGATTAAAATTTTGCAACAGCCTGAGAAGATCCATACTTTATCCAAAAGCAAAAGCAACTAAATGGATTCAGGTTTGTTCATTCCCTATCTAGAGATCATAGCATGCTTTTAGAATTGATATATGCATATATATATCCAGCATGTGTTTTGGGTGATAATGGATTAAGAAATCCAACAATTGGTATCAGAGGCACCCACCGCGCACGCAGCGCGCACCCACCGCGCACGCAGCGCGCTGTAGACCCTCAATTTTGTCCCTTTAGCACATGTCTTTAAATTCACTTCCAGTGCTCCACGGCAGTTCCTTGGTGGCCCATGGCTACTCATACCACTTACCTTTTTCTGAGTCACCTCGGAGATTTTTGGTTGAGGGATTATTTGATCCTTTATTGTGACCCTTGGCAACCCTAATTTAGACTTAGGCTTTTGTTATTCTTTTTAGGATAACTTTTTAGACACACTGACCCATTAGGCACCACCCTAGGCCCACTTAGATTCACCTAGGCTCATTCAGGCCACATCTAGGTCCATTTAGGCACCCTAGGCCACCTAGATTCACCTTGACTCGCCACGAGGCACCTTACAGTTTACACACACTCACTTTAGGTCCACGTAGGCATCCTAGCCCACCTATGTTACCTTTTAGCTAATTCTTACGTGACTTGCATAATTTGCATGATCTGCATTTTTAACGTTGGCATGTACTTGATGTCTTATTTCTATTTATTTTATTTATTCATTTACTTATTTATTTATAATTATTTGGTTAGTTATTGGCTTTTATTTATTTATTTTATAGAATATTGTATGAAATTGATGATTAATTTTGTAAACTAATGCCTTAATTATTTTTGTATACCTATGATAGACTTAATGTTTTTAATTGCATAATTTTAGTTGGTTTTAATTTTCAATTTCATGACTTTTATGATTTTTAATCTATTTTAATTATTTGGCATGAGATTTGAACGCACACATTGGAGAGGATCCACAGGCACGGCTACAATCTTCCATGGGCTGCGTCATTTTTTGAAAAGGTATCAACACGTGGAGAAACATGCACAACCCACATAAAGGAACAGCCACAAATTCTCTTCAAAGTGGGGCTTGCCACTTTCCATCACACTTGGAGCACACGCGCTGTCAGTCCACCAAGGAGAGATCCACGCTGCTGGTCTACAGGGGAAGAAACCAGCTGCCATGTTCACAAAGATCCACGCACAGCCCACAATGGAAGATTCCACGCAGCACACACATGATCAGTTCCGGCGAATGGAGGGCTCCACAACACGGCCTGTAGCTTCTTTCCTTTTCTTTCTTTAAAAATGAGCAGCCATCACACCGAAGAGAAGGGGAGAGCCAATAAACTAGCCATCTTTCAGCACTATAGAATTGAGGAAGTGAGAATCTTCCACCTCATATTAAATAATTTTCAAATCCGGAAGATGCAGCGTATAAGAAAATACGTGGCTGAATGAGAGATCCTCTGGGAGGACAAAATCAGAAACCTCGTACACGGATGGTGGTGCATTCCATATCAGCAGTCATACTTTCCATACTGAAGAGGCCATCCACGCGCATTAAAAGAGGAAATAAAAATTTCCCATAAGGATGAGGCTGCCATATAAATAAGAGAAGAGAGAAAACACGTAGTCGGGGGGGATTTCGGAAGCAAGAAGGAAATGAGAGGACAGCCATGAGAGGTGGGAATTGAGGCAGCCATGATGCAGCCATACGGGGGAAACACGCACAAGCCAGATCTGGAGAGCAACACATACAGTAGGTCGGAGACGTTCAGAATGAGATTTTGGAGGCTAAAAAATGCAATGGAAAATAAGAAGATTTCGTTGGCCTTTCCATGGAGATTAAAAGGCTGAATTAGTATGTGTTTCAAAGGAGAGTGTGCCTGAATTTTCAATAGGTTAATGGTTGAAGATTTGTGGCTACATGTGTACTTCAAAAGTGGCCATGTGGATGGATTTTTTATGGAGACCTAATGGGAAGCATAGATGCGGCTGTGAGGTGTTTGTAGACGTTTATGATGCATGAAAAATGGAAATCTGATGCATGAATCATGGCCACCAAAGGACTCCACGCACAGGTTTCTCCATGGGCTGCATCCACTTACACCACGCACCATCCCAAACTCGAAGGTAGCAGCACCATTCAGAACTTGAAGGTTGCCACCTTTCAATACCACACATGGATGCATTGGAGCTTTAACTGACGCACCAAGAGATCCTTCCACAGCTACACACACAGCCTGCAATGCAAAGGAAGGCGAAGGACACCGCAACTGTTTGATTCAAGGAGGGAAGGTAAGTAAAGGTTTTGAGTTTTGGTTATAAAAATTAAAATTTTTGGAATTTTGTTAATTAAGTTTCAATTCATCGTTTTAGACAAAAAAAAAAAAAAAGTTATGATCTTTGTTTCAATTTAGTTTTGATTCTCATATTAGTTTGAAAAGGTTTATTTATTTATTTATTTTTGTTTTTGTTTTAGTTTGATTCTTTGATTTAGATTAGAGAAGTTTGAAACTTTGTTTTTGTTTTGTTTTTGGTTCATCATGATGGTTGTATAAAGCTTGACATTTGTTTAATTTTTGTTTGGGTTCTTTATTTTAAAAGTTAGGATTTTTTTTAAAGTTTAGATAATTTGTGATGATAGTTAAAAATTTAGAATTTTGATTGGCATTATTTTGTTCTCAATTAGGAAATTCATAACTTTTTTAGTTTAGTTTTAATTTATCTTTTAGTTTAAATGTTATTAAAATTCAGTTTATTAGTTCAATGCTTCCATGTCACTCTTTTCATATCTAAAGGTTGTTAAATTTAATTCATGATTCATCCTTTTTAGTTTATTAGTTTTAGAATTTAAGTTGGTCAATTTATTTCATTCTGCATTGATATATTCATGTTTAAAAATAAAAAAATAAAAACAAAAATAAAATAAAATAACAATAAATAAATGAAAAATAAATAGTTATTTTAGTTTTGATTGATCCTGTTTTAGTTGATATTTTTTAGAGTTTTAATTAATTTGGTTGGTTTCATATTGTTTAGTTTATGTTAAGATTTTTTATTCCATTTTTCCATTAATTCTATGCTTTCGAATTGTAGGCTATTAGTTTTAATCTATTCCCATGTTTGTCATTTTGTGTTAAAAATAATCATTTTAGTTTTTGACTAATTTTATTTATTCTATGTGTTTGTTTTCTTTTATTTAATTGTTTAGCTAACCGATTAGATTTATGACTCAAAATTGTCAATATTAGTTAATACGTATCGCTTGTACTGTTTTAAAGGTCACATAATATTTAGTGCTTGATTAAGTTTATCTTAAGATTAAATGTTTTTAAAGTTTCAGTGCTTGTAAGATCTAAGGTTTTGGTTTATCACTTTGCTCATCCTTTGTCAAAATCAATTTTTAGAGGCCATTGGAAAATCATGAAGATTGGCCTCTACCATCACCTTTATCATTTTTTTTAATTAATAAAAAAATTTTACTTTGAGGTTTCATTTTTTGTTTTGTTTGGTATTTTATTTCTTATATTTTATTTTTTCCAAATTAATTCCTTTTATTTTAAAAATAAAATATTTTTCTCAAAAAAATCATTTAAAAATCTATTTCAAAAACTCATTAGAGTCCTCAGGATCAAAATCTCTTTTTTTTTTTATTATTAAAAATAATATGCAACCCATATTTTGTTCGGTTTGCCATCCTTCTCAGTTTCTAACAAAAAGTTTGGTTTTGAACAAAAACACGAATCAAAGCTTGTGGTCCCAAATAATGGGATAATTCTGGGCTAAATTTGTGTATATCAATTGGGGAATTGGTGAAACCCCTACATAAGAAAATCTTTTCAAAAAATTATTTTTGTTGCCATTTTTGTCACTTGTTGAAATTATGCCTATCTTTTTTTTAGGATTGTATACATGATGAGTGTGATAATTAATGTTTTCATATACTTTGATAGTTTTTTGTTATGCTAATTAGATAACAAGCATGCTAGGGTTTCTTTATTATTATCTAATCCCTCATGTCTTATGGGAGCGCACTGTAAGTTACCTATGCTATCCAGGTACGCCCCCCTATCACATACTTTCTAAATTTTGTAAACAATCATGTCACTGTGAAGTATGCACATGTTTGATAATCCTTAAGTGTTTAGATGTATGCTTGATTCACTATGATTAAATACATGTTGTGTGTTATACTTCTATGCTAACTCTGATGTTTTATGATAGCGCTTGAGAAGCGGTCCGGGTACGCATCCTAACTTTTCTTTTATGGCAATTTGATCTTGTTTAGCATGCAAATCTTTTGAAATCACCTAGCCTACTTAGGTATCCATAATTAACCGATTAATTGCCATATTCCCCTTAACTTAATTAGTAGAGACCTTTTTAGGGCTTAGAGGGGTGCTACCTCCTAGAGGTACCTTCCTAATAAGTAACCTGATCCCCAGACTTAGACTCAGGTTTTTCAAAGACACGCTTTTCAAAAAATTATGGAGTCATTTTTAGGGTTTTTATTTCTTGTTTTATTTTCCCTTCAAAAATAAAAATAAAATAAGTGGCGACTCCAACTTTTTTTCAAAAATCAATTTTTCACAAATAAATAAAAAACGAGTCTCGCCGATCGAGTGGGGATGCACGTGAAAAATGCGGGTCCACACGCGCACCCACCGCGCACGCAGCGCGCACCCAACGCGCACCAGCGCGCCTCACAGCGCCCTTCGCAGGAGACAGCGCCTGAAGGTGCGCCTGTAGCGCGCCAGTAGCGCGCTTGAAATGCGCCTAAACCGCAGCCCTAAACCCCACTTGCAACAGGGCTGCCTGATCCGCGCCTCAATGGCGCGTGAAGGCGCTGGAATGGTGCGCCTATAATGGCGCCTGCATCGTGCTTCCAAGGCACGTGAACAGCGCCTCCACGCCGTTCAGATCGCCTGAAAACGGCGCCTGAACATGGTGCCTTTTGAATGGCGTCAGGAATTGGCCCAAATTTATTTTGTTGTTTCTGTTTTAATAAATGTTTTGGTGAAAATGGGAGGCTCTGATACCAATTGTTAAGATTTCTTAATCCATTATCAACCCAAAACACATGCTGGATATATATATGCATATATCAATTCTAAAAGCATGCTATTGATCTCTAGATAGGGAATGAACAAACCTGAATCCATTTAGTTGCTTTTGCTTTTGGATAAGGTATGGATCTTCTCAGGCTGTGGAGGGCACCACCTCTTTCTGGATTCTCTCAGACGATGGGGAGCGGGAGAGAGAAGAGGCGGTTCAAGTCTTTCAAAGGATGTGTTTAATCTAAAAGACACAAGCCTTTTATACCCTCCTGCCTTAGGGACCATACCCTTTGGCTATTGGGCCTCACGAGTCTTAGGCCCATCATCTAAGGCCCGTGATGGCTTTGGCTCTACACATAAGGTGGCCCATACTGTGGAAAACCGATATAAAAATAAATATCAAAGGCGAATAGCTTAGTCATGTACCATTGTTAAATATGTGTGAGTCCATATCTTAACAAGAGAATCATTAAGAAAGGAAAGTTGTAACCGTCAAAGGGAAATTTTAAATTTTCCTTAAGTGACAATAATTCCATTCGTAATTGATAAAGTAGAAATTCCAGCCTTATTTGTACAATCTGTCACATTGAGAAGCCTGTGCATAAAAATTTATTGTTATCCATATATATAGGTTATATGAAATTGAGTTTGAAGAACACGTCAAAGGGAGAGCAATGGCAAAACTTCAGGATGAAGTCACCGAGAAGAACTTCAAAGTTGATGGTATGTCAAAGATATTTTTAAATAATATATTTGAATTTACTTTCACTTATTTTAAAAAAAAATACCTTAAAAATAATGAAAATAATAGAAAAAGGTAAAATATTACATATAAAAATTATATTTAAAGTATAGTAAAAAAGATTTAAAAAAAAACTGGTTAAGAATAATTCAAGTTTCAAAAATTGTTTTCAAAAATAATTTCCAAAAATTGCCTTGGTTTTTTCTTAAAAAAAAAAAAAAAAAAAAAAATTGCTGGATTGTATAAAATTCTTTCTGGCCTTTAACAGTAGGCAAGGTTGCTTTGAAGTCCTAAAGGAGAGGAGGTTGAGCAGAATTTGATAAAAATAATTGGGCACAATAGATCCCCCCGATAAAATTTTCCCCCCCTTTGCCCTTCTCTTTTCCCCTTATTTTCCTTGTTATTTTTTAAGGAAAATAATAGGGAAAATATTACAATATTTTCTTTCATACTTTCCTTTATATTTTTTTTCCATCTTATTTTCCATGTCATCCAAATTAAAGAAAACTATTTTTCCTCTATATTTTTTTTCCTTCCTTAGGCATTTTCCCGGAACCAAACAAAGCCTTAGGAAAAAAAACAGAAGAAAGAAAAGAATTCAGACAAATATTTGACAATCGAAGACCCAAATGACCCTTGTTTCTGGAATAGACCCTTGTTTGACACGTCCATCGAGAGACCCAAGAGAAAAGAGTGTGAGCAAGAGAAGAGGACAAAATGAAGACGGTTGCTGACCAGTTTAAGAAATTTGGCAGTAATAATTTTTCAAACTATCTTTTCCAATTATTTTAATTTTTGAAATTTAATTAGAAAATGAACATGATGAAACCTTAACCTAAAAATTGATGAGACACATTTTTTAAAAGATTCTTACCCACATTTAAATTAATAACACTCACAAAAAAAAAAAAAAATTCTTTTTCCAAAATCTGGAATGGAATAAAAAATGAAATGAAATGATGCTACAGCAAATCAACCACTTTTATTAATTCATACAACAAATAGTGAAGGGGATGAAATAAAAGTGATTATTAAATGTAAATAATTACTTATTTGATTAGATAAAATGATGGTAAAAATTATGGTATGACCCATATTTTTTCTACCCATTAATATTTCATTTCTATTTTTAAAAAGGATAATTTTTTTTTTTTTAAAAAAAAAAAACCCAACCTGGATAAGTAATGGACAGCATAATTGCAATAAAGTGCCTTAAGTAACACATCAAAGGGGAGGAAAATATACAATAGAAACAATAATTAATGCAGACCCCTTGAGATGAAGTATAATGCTTCCTGGATATAAACGTAGTAATGATATATTAAGAACTTGCTCACTTCTAATATGAGAACATATGATTTTGACTTGAACACCTATATATGGAGGTGGCCATAAAGATGGTGCACATAGAAGTGTTTGAAGATGCTCAAGGACTGACCATGTGGGTGGACTCTGGGGGTGATAGTCTTAGGTAGTGTTTGTTTTTTTACTTAATTCTAAATAGAACCTTAATGTTTAATAGTATTAAATATTAGGTTGTTTGTTTTTGTAGTATTTTATTTCTATTAAGTATTAAAAAGTAAAAAAAACCATTATGTCATTTTTTTCTATTTAGAAAAAGCCACATATTTTAGCTTTTTCTATTTAGTAAAAAGTTTATAATAAGTCATGAAAAAGTAAAAAAACAAACAACCTAAATGCTAAAACTAAATGATTTTCAGCAAAAAGCCAAAAAAACAAACACCACCTTAATGTTGCTGGGGAGTGGAGACCTCGCATTCATGAATTTGCAGACTTCTCATAGTACAATATGACTATTTTTGCAACAACTGTTTTTAGGAGTTTATGGGTTTCATAGTAACATATACAATAATATATAAAAGCTATCTAGAATTGAAACAATTATGCTTTTTATAATGCTTAAACTATCCAAATACGTATAAAATGAATTTATATTGTGATTATGTTGTATCATCTACAATGCACCCTACTTGTTTTTTTTTTTCTTTTTTTCTTTAGGCTTTTATTCTCTAGTGATTTATTTTTTAAAATGTTAAAAATAAATAAATTAAGCCAACGTGCAAAGTGAAATCTTGATTTGAAAAATTTATTTCAATATATAACTTTAAATTATTTTTCAAATACAATTTAAAATGATAAATTTTAAAATTATTTTTTGAAATGATTTTAACATGATTTTTTATTTCATATAATAACAATATATATTGTATGAAAAATCTAAAATATATGCAAAAAAAAAAAATCTAAAAAAAAAACAGTTATTGCTCTCTTTTAAATATATGAAAATTACATTTTTAAAATGCTATTATTAATATTAAATTTTAATAAAAGTTTTATTAATTACTTTTAACAAAATTACTAAAATTTTATATTATTAATAATAAAATAAATTAGGAAAATAAAATTAAAAATAAATTCAAATTATAGAAAATATTTGTTTTTACTTAACATTTAACTTGTTCAATTATAAAATATAAAAATTAAATTAAATAAAAAAAGTTTAAAATTAAAAAGATATAACTAAAAGTCTATTAATATCTCTATTTGCTTTCCTCTTTCAAATTTTTTAATAAAGAGGGAAATAAAAAATATTAAAAAACTTTAGAAAAGAAATTAAAAATGTAAAATAAAAGTGATACTTGGAAATCAAAAGAGAAAGTAAAAGAGTAAAAGTAAAGAAAAAAGAAAATAATATATAAAGTATTTTTTTTCTTTCAAATTTCATATCCTTAACATCAATTATATTAAATATTTGGACATTAAATCCATTATCTGTCTGAACTAGCCCCAAATTATAATTGTTCCTTTAGAATTTTACACACAAACCAAATAATAAATTTATAAAATTAATAAATATAAATCAAATGGTAATACAAAGTTAATGAAATGTGAATAAAATAAATAATTTAATTTTTTTAATTATTTAAATATATTTTTAATATTTTATCAATTTTAATAATATATAAATTCTATATGATTAAGAATGAAAATATCGGTAATCATGGATATATTGGTACTTCGATTTTATGGATAAATAATAGATATTTAGATAAATAATTTGACACAAAATATCGATAATATAAAATTTAATAAAAATTCTAAAAATATTAAGAAAAATTCTAAAATATTATATAAGAAGTAAAAATAGATATTTGGGTGCGCGCTACGTGCGCGCTGCGTGCGCTCTGGGCGCTGCGTGTGCCCTGCAGGGGCGGCCTCCGACGCCGTTCCGGGGGCGTGCTCTGAGGCGCCACTTTCCTTCATATTTTTTTTCCATCTTATTTTCCATGTCATCCAAACTAAAGAAAACTATTTTCCTCTACATTTTTTTTCCTTTCCTTAGCATTTTCCGGGAACCAAACAAAGCCTAGGGGTTGAGGTTTTGGCTTTCATTCCTTTTTGGGATTTTACATACATAGTCCAAGAATTGGGGTAAATACATAACTATCATTGGTTTTAAATTTTGTCTGTTTTTATGTTTATAAATTTATTCTATTAATAAAATTTATCTTTTAAAGAAATTTTATGTGAAAATATTTTAGGTAGGTGAGTTAATAATTCTCTAAAACTAAATTTTATATTTAAAAAAATATTTATAAAGTGCTAACTGATTAAATATATTTGCACTAAACTTGAAGGAGTGTAAATGAAATTTGACAATAATTTCCGTATATTAATTGTCCTATACTTTCAATGTGATATGCCCTATGATTCACAAGTCTCAAAGGGTTTATTTGAGGCAAGTGTTTAGATGAAAGTAAGTCAAGAATTTTCCTTAATGAAATCTATGGAGTAACTTTTAGGGTGTACGTTCTCTCCTCTTTCACTTTCTTAAGTTTAAAACACAAAAAAAATAAAAAATAAAATCAAATTTCCTTCTATTTCGGATCTCCTTTTTCTGATTTCTCCCATAAAAACCATTGCAAATCTTCTGAAGTATTAATGTGAATGCATGGTAACTAGTTTGGCATGGGAATGGGGAATAATAGAGATGGGGATGGGAATGGTCCTCCAGAGAGAGAAAATCCAAATATAAGAATTGCAAACTACTTTTATCTAGTGATGAAAAAATCGGATATTATCTTCGAAATATCGGCCATATTTTGGATGTCCAAAGGTGGATGAAACGATTTTGGCCATCGAGAGGAATTTCGGTAAATATTCGGCTTTTGTTTTTATTAGCTATAAATGTTCCCTTGAAAATAAAAAATAGTTATTTACTCATATATTTTATTTGTATTACATGAGGAAAATTTTATAACATAAATCTTAATAATTTATTAATAAAAAAAATAATAGCAAAGACCTTTTTATGAGCAATAATTTTATGTCGAAAAAATTCACAGTTTTCAATAGTTTTTTATTGGATTAATTTATTTTATTATTCAACAAATTGATAATCATTTTAAGACAAATATTGTTGATTTTTATTTTCCTTCAATTTTTCCTTACATTTTTTTTTTTTTGTGGTTAACCAAACAAAAGAAAATGAATTCTTTTTTTTTTTTTCCCTTAAATTTTCCAAGTGGATAACCAACAAGTGAAAAAAATTATATTCATTTCCTTACCTTTTTCTTTCCTTCCATTTTTCTCCCAATTTTCTTTCTCTCGCATTTTCCGGGAACCAAACAGAGCCTTAGGAAAAAAAAACAGAAGAAAAGAAAGAATTCAGACAAATATTTGCATTTGCATTTGACAATCGAAGACCCAAATATCATATTAAATGATAAAATCTCAAAATCAAAATTAATATCTATTTTTTTGGTTAAAAAAATAAACATTTACTTATTATATCAACAAAAATACAATTTTGATAAAATGATAAAATATAAAGTTAATGATAAATAAGTAATAAAATCCTTAAAGGACTTTGAGGAAAAAAGAAGAAGAGAAATTTACTTTCTAAAAACTCTTTTTAAAATACGGGTATAAATATTTCATAAATATTAAATAAAATAATTAAGAGTAAGTTAGTGATAATTCTATAAAATGTTTATCAACTTTGAAATTTTTTATTTTTTAAGTATTAAAAAAAATTGAAAATACTTCTTAAAATTATTGTCAAATGCAATCTAAATATATATTATAGGTGATTTTTCATAATTTTTAAAAATATTTTTTTAAATTTTATCAAATAATTTTATTTTTATGTCAAAAACGCTTTTTGGATTAAAAGCGATTCTAAGAATCGATGACTCTAAAGTTCAAAATCAAATTAATTAATTCAATGCAAACTCATGTTTGAATTAACGATTTTGCCCTCATTGACGTTTTGTATACTTTAAATTATAATTTTAATTTGCTTCTACCTAAAACAACCTTAAAAGCTATTTCTACTTTTAAACCATTAAATTAAAAAAATTAATATTAAAAACAATCAATTTACCCGAATTTTACGTGGTTCACTTTGTTAGTAACAAATTTCAGCATAAAAAAATATATAAATAAAACCAAAATTTTAGGAAAAAAAACAGAAGAAAAGAAAGAATTCAGACAAATTATTTGCATTTGCATTTGACAATTCGAAGACCCAAATGACCCTTGTTTCTGGATAGACCCTTGTTTGACACGTGTCCATCGAGAGACCCAAGAGAAAAGAGTGTGAGCGAGAGAAGAGGACAAATGAAGACGGTTGCTGACCAGTTTATCGGGGAGGAGAGTGTTACAAACTTACAACGGAAGTATAACTAGAGAGGGACAATTTCGTCAATCCACACATCTTCAAAATTCGCGGGACATCAGCCAGCGCGTACCATCCGTGTCCTCAGGCCTAAATAGCGGAGAGTCAGACCCCCTTCCCACTACTCTTATCTCCAGACTCCCTGATCAGACAGAGAGTTTCCTGTGAGAGAGAGCGCCAGAGAGAAACCATGGCGGCTTCGAACGGGAGCGAGTACTTCGAGTTCGAGATGGGGTCGAGGAACGACAGTTTCTCCCGGTCGAGGAGAGAGGAAGTGGAGGCGGACGAGGATGAGCTGATGTGGGAGGCGATCTTGAGGTTGCCGTCGCAGAAGAGGACAAACTTCGCGCTGATGAAGAGTCGGCCTCGGAGGCGGAGGGAGAACAAGGACGGACACGATTGATGTGAGGAAGCTCGATCGGTTGAATCGGAACTGGTGGGTGAAGAAGGCTTTCGCCACCACCGAGCAGGATAACTTCAAGTTGCTCTCCGCCATCAAGGAGCGGTTGGATAGGTAAGACCGTGAAAGCGATGAGAGTGCGTAGGTGAAGGAATGGAGATGAAGAGCGCGAACGATTTAAAAACAGTTTTTTTTTTTTTTTTGAAGAAAATAAATAAGAATTATTTTTACAGTTTTTAAAAGACGAAAGGAAGAACATAGACCGACCATATTCTCTAAAACTTATTTTTTTAAAACTGTTTCTTTGTTTTTCACTTTTAAAAAATAAATTTCAGATAAAACATGGTGAAACAAAACCTTCTGTTTTCTCTCGTTTATCTGGAAATAGAAAATAGAAGGATGAGATTTGCATTTTTCTTTATCTAATGGATTTGTTTTCACTTTGAATCTCAAAAAAGGGTTGGACTGGAGGTGCCTAAGGTTGAAGTAAGGTTTGAGGATTTGCATATCTCGGCGGACGTCCAAACCGGCTCAAGAGCTTTGCCTACTTTGGTGAATTTTACTCTTAACCTCATGGAGGTTGGAACATTCTCCGTTCATTTGTGATTTATTTAAGAATGTTTTTCAGGATGATTTTAGAAAGTGTTTCTAATTTTTTTACTACCTTAAATGATAAAAAATTTTAAGTATTAAAAATATAAAAAATGTTTTTCAAAATTATTATCAAATACACTCGAGTGTGTTTAATAGGAATTTTGAAAAATAAAAACTTTTCAAGTAATAAAAAGATTAGAAACAGTTTTTAAAATCACTTCATACATTATTTAAGTATAAGATATAATTATTATTTAATTAATTATATATATTTTTATTTCCATCAGAATCTTCTTACCACTGTGGGGCTTTTTCGTCCTAAAAGATATTCCTTAACCATCTTGAACAGCATCAGTGGTGTTGTCAAACCAGGAAGGTAATATAATTGTTCACTTCTGTAGTCATCATGGAATTTCAGTTATACCGAGATCACTTACTAACATTTTTCGTTAAAAGTTGAAGTGTATTTTGGATCAATGATCGTTTAGGTTATAAATTTAATAATTCATATCATCTGTCTTGTCAGGATGACAATTGCTCTTGGGGCCTCCAGGCGCTGGGAAATCCACCTTGCTTTAGCTCTTTCAGGGAAGCTGGCTGCGTAACTTAAAGGTGAGTTATTGTACAATTATATTCACCCAGAACATGATGTAGTTTCAATACCTACCTATTTTACAACATTTTTTGGGGGAAAAAAGTGGGTTTTAATTCATTAATATAAAATATATGGGATTTTTTATAAATAAATATTATCTTCAATCATTCAAAAATAATTTGAAATATAGTATATATTTTTAATTAATCATCTTATTATTCACTACTTCTAAAATCATACTCTTCACAACTACCTCACATTATCATAGGATATTTTGTTCATGAGAAAAAAAATAAGTCTCAATTTTCCTAAGAGGTATTTATTTTCTAGAGGAAAAAAACTCAAATAATAATAAAATAGTAATAATAATAATAATAACTGAATACATAAATAAATAATCCGAAAAGAAGGGAATATTTTCGTGAAAGAATTTAATTATCAATTGAATGTTGATGACATGATAAATAAAAATGGACATTTTAGAGAATATTAAATCACTCGTTAAAAAAGTAACATGAATTTCAATTATTTTAAATAGATGAAAATAATACTAATTTAAAAATTTTGAAGTTTTTTTTTCTATATATTTTTCATATTAGTGAGTAAAAACCCATTTTTCTATTTTTGGGCCTACTAAAAATTTCTTACATAACAGGGATGAAGGTTAATTCAATAAAAAATTTATATATTAATATTTTTATATGCAAAAAATTTTTATATATAGAAAAAAATGTGTTTTTTTATATATTCATGGTAAAAATAATTATAAAATAGAAACATTTTAAAAATAATTTAAGTTTCATGTATTCACGGGTCAAAAGTTAGTATTTAGGATGGTTAAAGATAATTCTTATATCATTAAAAAGTAGCACATTTGATAAATAAAAAAAAAAAGTGTATAAAATACTATTTATTTTTATATAGTTACTTAAAATTTATATTTTATAAATTTGAGTTTTTATTGTGGTTTTTTTGAAACAAACTTTTCCTTTTATATATATATTAGTATTCCTTTATAATATATTTTAAAAATATTTTTTAATTCTTTATTTTCAACTATATATTTAATTTTTTAATTTCAATGTAGAATTAACATATACAGTATAAAAGAAATATAAAAAGAGGAAGAATAATATTTCCCATTACTTATTTTATCCTATATTTAGTTAAACATAAAATAAAATAAATAATGAGATAACTCTTTCCATCTGACCAATAAAATATGTATATGATATATGTGATACAATATGTTATTACATATAAATATGTAATTACCTATAATTATGGAATAAAATATGTTATTCTATCTCATGTTATATTTGACCGTGCAAACATAATCTTTAACACAAGTTAAATACACACAGTCTAGGTAGATTAGTCTGAGAAGAATTGACCATGAATTAGAATAAGTCAAAATTAGTCTGACAACCAAAATCAAGGATGATTCCTGACAAATAGTTGAAGGGCCCAAATGAGGTATTACCTTCAAGCTTATGTAGAATATATACTCTGAAATGAAAAAGCAAAATAGGCTTAAATTTAAATTTTATTTTTAGTAGACGTTTGATAAAATTTAGTATTTATTTCTTAATAACTTAAATTAACTTTAAGTTAAATTAAATTTAAAACTTATTACTTAATTTTTAGTTTAAGAATTAATGTTGTTTGATAAAATTAATTTAAAACTTATTTTAAATCATTAAATTGACATATTTTTCTTTATAAATTATAATTAGGATGATATAAGATAAAAAAGTAAATTAAAAATGTAGATTTAAGAATAAGTTAATTATTTTTACTTACTACTTTAAAGTTGTTTTTTATTTTAAGTTATACGATTAAGTTATTTATCAAAACATACTTATTTAATTTTTAATGACTTAAATTAAGTTATTAAGTCACTTTAAATTATTAAGTTAATTTACCAAATACTTACTTAATACTACAAAAATAAGTACCAAATTATTCTTTATCAGGGTGCATTGCCATTGTAACAAAGTAGCATAGGAAAATAGATGTTAGACAACCGTTGGAATACCAACATACAGGTAATTTTCTTTCCTTAAAATGGCCACTGATTGCAGTTGGGTCCCTCTTAATAAAACTTCAATTTAAGAAAAAGTGGATATTTAAATGAAAGCAGACTATCTATCTTTATGCTCCCTTCTAAATATCATTGGGCATTATGGTTTCAGAAAAGTGGAAGAATTACATACAATGGCCATACATTTAATGAATTTTGCATTCAAAGGACATCTGCATACACGAGCCAAACAGACAATCACATTGCCGAGCTAACAGTACGTGAAACTTTGGACTTTGCGGCGAGATGCCAAGGTGCAAATGAAGGTTTTGCAGGTTTGTTTTTCAACTTTTTTATTTATGGTAAAAGCTTTAATTAAATTATAATTTGATTTTGTTCACAATTTTGGTTTTTAATTTTTTATTATCAAATTTAGAGTCTCATATAATTTTCAGTGTTGTTTTTCAACATATTGGGGCTATGTTATGGTCCTGATAATAACTTTTGGTTTCACTGGAGAGACAAATGGTTATACAATGTTACTGCACTCAAGAAGTTAAAGTAATTGCATGTGGGAAGACATTTTGGCAGTGAAGCTGTTCTTTCCTTTATGAATATACTCGGACCAGTTGTAAACTTGTTGTGAACAGGTTTATAATAGATCTTAAGCCCGCTCCAGTTTACTAAAACTCCTAGCTCATTCCCACTTCACTGAATTTCCATCAGGGTTTACCATTTCCCCCGAGTTTGTCTTCATGACTTCGATTCTGAAGCTATATGGGATGTTTTCTTTTGCTCAATTTTTTAGAAACATGATATAATTTTTTTAATGAAAATAAAGGGATTTGAGTAGTTTAGCAATTTGAGAGTAATACCATTCATTGATGAGAAAAGATCTTGGGATTTTCCAGCTGGAACTTTGCAGACAATTCTTATTTCTAAACATGATTTAGAGCTTCTGTGCAATTTTTCTATGTGTTTTAATGTGATTCTACGGTTTGATGCATTTCATAAAGGTTCTTTTAGTGGTTTTAATGATTTAACATCACATGCTGCTTAACTTTTCATATAAAATGCTGGATGTTTTGAAAGTTCTTTCCTTCTCTTGAGCACATTTTGCTTGATTGTCCCAGACTGTTTACCATGTCTGGCTAACATGTGTAAATATTTTGTGTGTTCATGTTGAGTTTATAACTACAATACACACACTAAGATTTACTTCCGAATTCCTTTTATTGGTTTTCTCATTTTATTTGTAGGATATATGACTGATCTTGCCCGTTTGGAGAAGGAAAGAGACATTCGTCCAAGTCCAGAAATTGATGCTTTTATGAAGGTTGTCATTTTAAAAGCTACTCTCTCTCTCTCTCTCTTATCTAATTATATTCTTGAAACAAATTTAATTGCACAGGCATCAGCTTTTGGTGGTAGAACCCACAGTATTTCCACAGATTATGTCTTGAAAGTGCTTGGTCTTGATGTATGCTCAGAGACGATAGTCGGTAATGATATGCTTAGGGGCGTTTCAGGTGGTCAAAAAAGAAGAGTTACAACAGGTTTTTCTCTCACTCAACTAATATTTATTCATCCATGGAGTTCGTCGATTTGATACCACTTATAATTTTCACTTTAGATTGTAATAATTGTCCATGATTAGCTTTGATGACTAGGAGGGAATTATTCTATGTTTAGTTGGAATTTATTGGAATAACAGAGCAAAAATTTTGATTAATTGTTGCCAGTTATTCCTATATTCTAAATGCTGAAATTTATGCAAATCCTGTTGGTTTTTAGTAGCCTGGTTTACATTACGGACTCATATCCTAACAGACTGGATCGTTTTTATGCATCTAAATTAGAGAAGCTTGCCCCAACTGATTGAACATGTCAGTTCCTTTGAGACAATCAAGATGCCATTGCCGCATAATAGCCTCCCGAGTACCAACTAAAGAAGGAACCATGTCACAGACTCAAATAACTTATAAAAACAACAGAGCTCATCATTACCGAGTCATTAGTACAGCATTGACTATGGTATGGCAGACCCATGTACTGATAGAGACACACGACACTGTCCATACCACAATCTAATGGGCCCAAAACAAGCCCTCTTAAATGAATATATGGTTTGTAGGGTTTAGTTTAAATTGAGAAAGACAGAAATTTCAATTATTTGAGATCGGTGGTATATGCTGTCATCAAATTATAAACTTTTGGCTTTTTTTTGTAGGTGAAATGATTGTAGGCCCGAGGAAAACCCTTTTTATGGATGAAATATCTACTGGGCTTGATAGCTCTACAACATTCCAAATTGTTAAATGCATTGGGAATTTTGTTCATCAAATGGACAGCACGGTGCTAATGGCTCTGCTTCAGCCTGCCCCAGAAACGTTTGATCTGTTTGATGATCTGTTGCTATTATCAGAAGGACACATTGTGTATCAAGGTCCCCGAGCGGAAGTGTTAGAGTTTTTTGAGTCATTAGGTTTTCGATTACCGCCCCGTAAGGGTGTTGCTGATTTTCTTCAAGAGGTATTTTCTTAGTAGATTACTCTTTAATTTGATGTTTGTCAGGTTCCTCACCTAACTGTTATATTCCAGGTACTGCTAAAAAGGATCAAGAACAGTACTTGGTCTGATCTTCGACCATATGTTTACCTTTCCTGTTCCAAAAATAGCAGAAGCAATTTTAAGGCTCTCAGATTTGGATGCGTCTATGCAATCCGCTCTTTCTACTCCCATTTAATAAAATTGACTAGCATTCCCGCAGCTTTCTGTCCAAGACACGGTTTGCAACATCAAAATCAGAGCTGTTTAGAGCATGCTTTGCCCGAGAACTTTTACTGCTCAGCAGGCATCGTTTTCTTTATATTTTTAGAACATGCCAGGTAAGCTCTTCCATGTAACTTCTTTGCTTCTTTAATTGTCCTTTTTTCGCTGGGCTTATTTCTCGACCTTCAATCTGTTGTTAATTATTAAGGTTCTCCATGCTCTTCTGGGGAGCATATGGAAGAAACATTAAAATGGTAATCGTAAGGGATGAAAATGGGAAACTGATTATGAACTTTTTGATGACATGGTATGATTTTTTTCCAGTCAACTAGTTTTCCTAGGGAGTTTCTAAAACATTGTTTTCTCTTTTCTATTTTCTAATTAATCCTCTTCTCTCTCCTTTTATTGTATAAGTAATCCTTCTCAGTTTCCTGCTTTTCTAGGTCAACTATGCTAGTTTCCTTCTGCTTACAATAGACTCTTTAACCGTGTATACATGGATAAACTTTTCAGCTTTATTCCTACTACAAAAACTCAAAATTTCTTATGTACCTGGTACTTGATATGGATATTTTATATTTGCTCTGTGAAATCTGAAATGTTGTTAATTCTTTGAAAAGACATTTGATGAATGTTTTGGAAATCTGCTCAAAGTGCATATAACCTGTATTGTCTGTGATCTTAAAATTTTTCTTTGAAGTTTCATCAGTGTTCTAGTTCACATATTTCTGTTTTCCTTTGAAGGTTGCATTTGTTGGATTAATCACATGCACGATGTATTTGCGAACAAGAATACATCCAAGAAATGAGGCAGATGGAGAACTCTACCTTTCTTGCCTGTTTTTCGGGCTGGTGCACATGATGTTCAATGGATTTTCTGAGTTACCCATTATGATAGCACGACTCCCAATCTTTTACAAGCAAAGAGATAACTATTTTCATCCTGCATGGGCATGGTCTGTGGCTAGTTGGATCCTTCGTTTACCTTACTCTGTTATTGAGTCTGTTATATGGTCTTGTGTTGTGTACTATCCAGTCGGTTTCGCTCCATCTGCTGGAGGTATTAACCCTTGTTTATGCCACTTAATCCTTGTACTCTTAGCATATTTCCCACTTTTCTTTCTTAATTTCCCTTTTTTCTCATTATCTTCTCTTGAATGTTTTCAGGTTTTTTCGTTTCTTGTTTGTACTCTTTTCAACGCACCAAATGGCACTGGGTCTCTTCAGGGTGATGGCTGCTTCTGCACGAGATATGATTGTTGCCAATACAGTTTGCTCATTTGCGCTGCTAGTTGTACTCTTGTTGGGTGGATTCCTTATTCCAAAAGGTAGGCTTCAGTAATTTTCATTTGATAGTCTTTAATTAGGTTATCTTTAGTGGTTGGATTTTCTTCTTTCAGCTTTGAATAAGAAATGGTGGGTTGGGCTTTTTGCTGTCACCGCTGTTCCTACGGCACGTGGAAATT
>JBAPGN010001400.1:0-22965 GCA_037355405.1 Vitis amurensis | reverse complement strand
CTACACTACAGCTTTGGCATTTAGGTTCAAATTTGGTAGCTTAATAAGATATTAGTCTTGTTTTACAAGAGATCATGAGTTGAACTATCAAACCGCTTGTTATTTTTTTCCTTAAATTTTTTAAAGATGCCTATGAGCCGGGAGTTAGGCTATAGCCCATAGCAACTTGACATACATTCCTTGCCCTATACTTACAAGTTGAGGCTTTTCAGCAAATCAGTAGGATTTAATTTGAATAAATTGTATACTGGAAAAGATATCGCACAATAAATATTAAATCTTGGTAAAGGCATTAATCCAATCTGTATTAAAACCCCAACCAAACCAACCAAGCAGGGATAGCGCGGGTAGACTAGATAGGTTCCAGATTAAACTTCAACACGTTCCCGTAACATGAAACCAATGTTTGTAGATATCTTAAGCCAGCATCAAGCCAAAGATATGCAGTTATTTACTGGGCATCGATTACCACCAATAATGCAGCTACTTTAATGACCCAGTATGTCAATAAAAAGTTGAACTTTTCAATGCAGAAAACAAAAACTACAATTTGGCAGCATCCAATTTTTGCAATATAGACGAGTTCTGATTCAAACAGCATGACATAAAAAATGAACAACTTCTGATGATTTATCAAAGAAAAGCGACAAAACCTCTTATTTTGAATTGTGGCAGAACATAGATCAGAATTCCTTGTTACTTTTGCCACCATTCTTGCTTGTCAAAAGAAGGAAACATTACATCCGAAGCATTTTACCATCTCAAAATCCAACCTGTTAGCTCCAACCTCTGAGTATCTCGAGTCCAATGCGCACGTATCAGGAGAAACAACATCTATCAAGTACAAAATCCTGCCTATAAATCAGGCCAACTGTCAGTAGTTTTAAACTCCACAAATATTTATGGGTCTCTATATTGCTTGACATATAAAGTAAGGACTGAGCAACTCATAATTCATGATGTAATTTTCAATCTCAGAATGTCAAATTTAAAAACATCAGTCTCTTTCTCTTTCGCCACATTTTCTAGGCAATGGACAGCAGAATTAATAAATGATAGAAGAAAAAAGAAAAGAAATTTGAAGAAGGAATTTACGTGTTACGTGTGTCCTAGTTTCTCCCCTTCAACACTATTGGAAATATCAAGATTCAAAATTTTCAGTTTCTTTCTTCTAGCCACCAAATAGATCATTTATACAATAAATTATACAGTTTAACAAAATTTTCCTTGCCAAGTGGATTTTCAATTTTCTTGAATTGGAAATTATCAAGATTCAAAATTTCATTCCTTGTTCTCTTTCAGACATTGTCTCCCACAACCAAGCAAAGGCATTTCTTAAAAGAAAGAAAGGGGGAAAAAGCTCAAAAGAAAACAAATAAAATGAAGTGCAAAGTTAAAAAAATTAAGTGGTTCTAGTTTCTTGATCTGAAACAACCATAAAATATCAAGATTCAAGTTCTAGTTTCCTTTTGTTTCGGGACGTTTCTTGAAAAAACAGAGCCTTTTATACCGTATCGAAAAAAAATGAAAAAACAATGGATTTCTGTAAAGATATGGCTTTCAAATTTCTCTTGAATTTCAAAACGGTTGGGAAAATCAAGGATTAAAGTTCACCATTTCTCATAAATTTTATCGCAATCAAACAGAGGGATTCTACACCACGGAAAGAAAGAAGAGAAAAAAATGTGAAGGAGAAAAGTTTGGATGCTGGAATGATAGGGAATGAAGAGAGGAAATAAAAGAAGAATCATCTGGTAACGGGGTTTTAAGTTTCTTGAATTCCAAAACTATAGCAATATCAAAAATTCAAAATATCCAGCTCCTTGACGTTTTGGGAATTGTCTCGCGCTACCAGACAGAGCATATCAAGAGTTGGAACAAGAGAAACATAATTTCTTGTTGCTTGTAACGTGCCGTTGCCACCCAAACAGAGCCTTTAGCCAGAAGAGAAAAATGAAAAAAATTTTAAAAAATGCGGCATTATGAGTTTCCTTGAATTCAAACGACGGGAAATCAAAGTCAAAATCTCAGTTATAGTAAAGTTCTCGCAAACCAAACAGAACATTCTATACAAGAAAATAGAAGAAGAAAAAAAAGTTTTGGACGCGGGAAAACGAAGGGAATGGGTAAAAAATTAAAGAAGGAATCTTCTGCAAACCAGGGTTTTAAAGGTTAGGGGCCAATAAATCAAGATTCAAAATTTCATTTTCTTCTACCACTGTTACATTTTATTTCTCTAGGCAAACCAGGCATTTTATGAAGCAAAAAGAAGAGAAAATGGAAAAAACCGAACCAAGTTTAAGCCCAGACGATTTCCAGAAGGGGTTTTGCAGCAGAAGATTTCTCAAATTCCATCTTCATTCCTTGGATTCTTTGAGTCAAGATGCCTGTCTTTTGTTCCCACGATAGAATTTCACAAACTATACTATACATAGTCTCTAATCCTTCAAAGCTTCCTTTGAAGAAGTCTATGGAGTTATTTTTTAATTTTATTTACTTTTTATTTTTCCCATGAAAGTTTCTTTCCCCACTTCTCCATCTATAAAGGAAAAAAAAACTTTATAGAAAGAAAAAAATATTCAAAACAGCAGGTTTATTCAATTATAATTGTTTAGATAACCGTTTTTTATTTCAAATAGTATTTCAAAGGGTGTTTCCACTTTGTCAAATTCTATTATTTGTTAAAGATTTTGGTTTGGTAAATATTGTAAAAAGTGTTTTCTATAATTTTCTAAATTGAAAATTTGTATTTTTTAAGTTATTAAAAAAATTAGAAAACTTCTTAAAATCACTCTCAAATGTACTTTAAATCTCACACCCAACAACATAATTTGAAATCATTCAAATGTCTCATAAAATTTAAGGACATAATTTGATATCGAGGTTTTGACTATCTTTATCGCATGTAAATAGTTAATTTTGATAAACTCTTTATGATGTTTGATTTCGTATTTATAGATCCTTAAAAAAGTCATCATTTAAATTAATCCATCATTCAAATCCCAAAGCAACATTATCACATATCATGACATGGAAAATTAGGGCCGCGAAAATAAAACTAATTTACTTTGGATACAATTAATTTGTGATTGATTGCTAATATATTTACGCTTAACACCGTGATTATGTCTATTATTTCTCCATATCATCAATTTTTATGTCAAAAAAGATATTTTTTACTCTCATAAAGCATGGGAAGCAAATGCAAAGGCATTAGGATTTGATTAATGAAGTATGAACCAACATTTTTAGAATTAGGGCCGTCAGAAATTAGAAAAGTTACCAATTCATGGTTTATCTGATTGAATCAATGGTTAAACTATGCGTTCAAACTAAATGATGTCATAAATATAATTATATATTATTAAAATTAAAAATATTTATAGAAAAATTTTAAATTATATATAAAGAAATAAAAATTACTAATATTTATTTCATATTGATATTATTAAATTAAATATAAGATGTATTAATATTTAATATTCTATTAAATAAAAACATATATAATATCAAACATGAAAATTTTATTGAAAATTATTAATTTTACCTCTATATATATAATTGAAAAAGAAGAAGATTCATTATCTCGTATATCGGTGAAATGAGAATCTATAGAAATTATTCAAAGGCTTTGGTAAGGAAATTCTGGGCGGGCCATCATGACGAATTTAGAAATCTAATGCTTTTGATAAAGTAAGGATCCTTGAATGATGATTATTGAATATCGATTATTAGTAAAAAAGTATTCACCTATTTGAAAATGTCGAAACCAAGAACTTTATGTGAGAGTCGAGGCCCCAAAGGAGAGTGAGAATTTTCTAAGGAAATATCAAAATGTTTTCCTTAGAGATGGAAATTGGACCATTAGGTTTTATCAATTTGCAAATTCTTTCTTAGTTAAGGTTAAAAGAATGAAATGTGATTGACATCTATGATGTTACTAGGCCATATTGGCAGAAATTGAATTGAAACTTTAGGCATGGGCTCAACGAAACAACACCTTTTTTGGCCAATTTGATTCAATGGAAAGATAAACCATTGTCTTTTCCGAATTGATGCAGGGCAAGATTTGGATGGTGCGATACCCTAGGCACTTAGAATGATGAAGGGCGTAGTAAACAACAAAAATGCCTTCGAGGAGTTGAACACAAGCACAAATCCAGAGATTCTGAATATGTCAACCTTTTGAACTACTGCTAAATCCATGGGCAGCAAGAAGACAACTTGGCAAACCGAAAACATCCTAGGTAGTCAAGAAAAAAAATGCAAAAAGTGATTCCCTTGTAGCGGCAAGCGAAATGGAGTAGCCTTCAACGTTGAAAAACAAGGTTTGTGGGAGGAAAGCAATACAAGCATCATGCTGCTAGGCACAGGGGCGGAATGTTGTACTCTAGTCCCTAGGATAAGCAAGAGGCTAGCATTAAAGTATCACTAGCTTAATGCTCTGACCCAAGTAGCATGGGCACCGTTGGAATCCCGTGTGAATCAACAAGGTAATATATATATATATATATATATATATATATCCAGTATCTGAAGGCGATCACTAGCTTACGCTCTGACCCCAATAGCATTAGGCATGTGGAATTCCTTATCGTGAACAGCAAGTATATATAATTATATTCTTATTATTTTTATAGTTTTTAAAAAAATATATTATTTTACTTATACTATTTTACGTTTTTTTATTATAAAAATTTGAAAGAAGTCTTGTTATTCATTTATGTGTTTGTAAGTATAAACATTGAATCCAAATGGTGGAGTGGTATGTACCCTTGTATTATAACCTTCAAGCTCATTAGATCAATTCTCCATGTTTGCATCATATCTTATGAATTTTGTCAAAAAATAAAAAAATAAAAATTCTTTGGGCTTTAGCCCAAACTAAACACATTTTTTAAACATTGTATGAACATATGCGAAGAAGATAGGATGATAAGCATTTTTACGTTCTTAAAAATTATATATATATATTGGTATAGAAAATTATTACAAAATTAAAATAATCAAGGAAATAAATAGCTGGAATAATCAAAGAGAGGAAAAAAAGCATACTTCTCAAAATATTGATGTGTAATTTATGGATGGTTCGTTTGGTTCCATTTATAGGTTCATTAAATGGAACCTAAGCTTACAAAATTCATTACTTTGTAAATGAAGTAATGTGAAAATATTAATTTACAAATGAAGGCGTGTTCATCCATCACTAACGACCATTTATAATACTTCACTTGGCATGCCCACTATATTAAAAGGAATTATTTCATTAAACCTTGCAAGTAAAAAAACTCTATAAGAAAAACCTAATGAAGTAAAAAAGAATATGATATTTTTGTAATTCTTTAGGTTGCTCTTAGTCTGTTAGGATTGTTTCCTTGAAAATTTTGCCAACAAAACTCGATAAGACAAAACTTGGATGAAAAAAAAAAATACAATACATTAATATCCTTTTATAAATATGCTTCCCTCATATTGATAGCCTTGAGTTAATATATTCCAATCTTTATGTATTACCCTCTTGAATGTAGAGGTTGGAAATGACTTTGTAAATAAATTTGTAGAATTATCACTAGTTGTGATCTGGTATTCATGGTAAGCCATAAGTCAAGTATGAAATAAAGCTGCAACATACATAATAAACATGTCCTCAATCAAAAGTAGGTAAATTTGGTTTTCATTAATAATGGTTGAGTAATTAATTAGAGATGTTTAATAAGGGATTCTACTAAACCATTCTAGTTATGAGTTATAAACAACATAATACCTAATATCAAACCAACTAGAAACAATAATAATGAAATGTTTGAGAAATAAATTTGTTAGCTTATCAAGATGTTATTCTCTTGATTAAATAATCTGGAAACTGTGCTTGTAATATGATTATTTATGTAAAGAGTCTAGCAAGGGCAACACTACATATAGAAAGGAGACAACCATGTGACTACCTAGTAAAGGCATCTACTAAGTCAGAAAAATAATGGAATTGTCGACATGGTGGGTGGAATAGTCCACTAGATCAGTGGACTTAGATATGACTTAATAAAAGATGGTTAACTATCAATTTTCCTTATGAGTAAGCAACATTGTGCAAAAGAATCTCCTGGTTATTTTATGGATGCCTATATGAGTATTCTATTATTTGACACATCATTGAAGACCCCAAATAACCTAGTATATCATGTTAAATGATAAAAAATTTAGATTTTTGAAATTCTAGATCATGACAACTTATGACTCAATAGGCTTTATGATTGTATGATACAACCTAAAGGAGAAAGCTCAACGTTTTTCCATTATAAAGCTTTTGGCTAGAAAATAATAAAAGTAATGTAAAGATATTATATGTTATCTTTATTCATAGTTTTTAAAAGTTGTCTAGTTTAGGGAACACCTAGAGTAGGGTGAATAGTAGTTAGAAACTTCTTAAATCAAAATTAATCATCTTAATCTTTTAACTTCTGCCTTTGTTATAGGGACAAGAGTAAATAAAATCAATGCGAAACACAAAAGATTTTTTTATGTGGAAAACCACCCATGCAATCTCTTAAAGATTATGTGGATCTAAAAACCATGAGGTCAAATACCTCCAATCACAAATTCATTATTCAAAAAATAGTACATAAATGTACCTAGCGAATGTTATTCTTAAGTATTACTCCTTAACACCTAATGTTTGAACTTCATGTTTGCGATGCAGGATATCATGTGTAGCTCCTAGTAGATTCGAATCTTACCTCAACGCCTGAGGGATACAAATCTCCTTTTCAACCAAACAAATGCAAAGACAAATGTTTTTTAAAGTTTAGGATATGGAAGGCTAATTAGTTTTTTTTCCAAAAAGTGCATCAAAAGTTTCAAAAACCCTTTTAGCATGGTATTTATAGGATACAAATTACCTGGTGGACTCAAACTCAAATTTCCAAATAAAATCAATCAAAAAAATAGTAATAATAATATTCGCAAAGATTGGAATCTCTATGTGAGTGATTGAGCATTCCAAGCAATGCTTAAACACTTGAGGAGTTCTAAAGCAGTTTAAGAATATTTTTTGCTCAATTTTAAAAAACAAGTAATCCACTTCATGCCTTAATTAAATCCAATTTACCTTCCTAAAGACCTTTTTATACTTACCTAGGTCAATCCCAATTGATCACGTAGCAATCTCAAGTTTTTAATGAGAATAAGACACAATCTAGAAAAGTCTTAAACCATAATGTTTGGAACAAAATTTCCAATATAAAAATACCTAGTTTAATATACTAACAATTTCAATATGATATCCATCTCTGTGGATATCTTTAAAATTGAGTAAATTTCTTTTAAATGTACTAGAATATAAAGTATCATTTATATGGAATTTAGTTCCATTTGGTAGCATAATGTTCACTTTTTCATAGATTTCAATCAAGTTTATAGCACTAAATATGGTACTTACATTTATTTTCTGTTAATGTTAAATTAAAGAAATATATTTTATCTCGAAGAATTGTGAGTATAGTTACATAGTCTACAATACATACATCATCCTCATTTATCTTGAGACCTAATAGCACATGGATTTTAAATATAACTAATATTTAAGTAAAAAAAAAACATAAAACATAAAGTAAATAATAATATAATAAATGTAATAGCAAAATGTAAACATAAGACATAGTGATATATTAATTGATATAATAAGATTTAAAGTAATGTCAATCAATACAAGCATTTCTATCATTTATTAAATGATAAGTTTTTTCACTAAGACCTCTAAAGATATCAATGTCGTCTCTTCTAATCCATTACCATTGGTGAAGTTCATCTTTAACTTTTTTTTTTTTTTTTTGGCTTTCATTGATGCTCAATAAAGGTTGGTCAAATGTTAGGTTTACCAACGCCCTTTCATGTCACATCTATAATAATTATTCTCATGGTATTCGAGAGGTTTATCTTATAAGCATTTCTCATTTTCTTATATTACCTTAGTATTGCTCCACTACTAGTGGTGCAATGAGACTTTGAGAAATGACTATTGTAAGCACCATGGTATCAAAAATTCTTTCCATGACCATGGCCATGTCCTTGTCCATGCCCATGATTAATTGGACAAAACTAGTGATTTATCATTAAAAGCTCATTATTTTGTTCAACAGCATGAAGACATGATGTTAATTTAAAGTATTTTGTAAATCTACACCCTCATTATTGCTACTATAGGAGGACATTTAAGACATAAAATGTAGAAAAAAAAATTGTAACACATCTTTTATAATTGTTTTCTCTACATAACTTTAATTAAAAGCTGATTTTGAACAATACATAATTGTATTCATTGACAATTTTAAAATTTTGCAGCCTTAGGTACATCCAGTTATATCAAGCTTTTTCAGAGAATCATAATTGTAATGTATTCATTTTTTAAACCTTCATGGAGACGATGACAAATAAAATCAACCCTTTCATGCAAACTTACAAGGATGCTTAATTCTCTTTCTTGATTATAGTTCCAAAATTCATTGCATCAAGATGTATTTCAACATCAAAGATCTAAAATTGATAGTTCCTTCCTCGAAACGTAAAGAGCCACAAATCCTAGTTTTATGATATTCAACACTGTTAAACAACTTTTCATATATGACAAAATAGCATTATTAGAACCATTTAACAAAATTGAAAATCATATTATATGCAGCTAAAAAAATTAATAAATAATACTAATGCATTCTTCGATATAAAATAAATTTTACACAAGTTTTCATTATTTTATAAATAATGTTAATATTTTAATTTACAAACCGTTAAAGTGTCAAAATACTCAAAAACTCCACAGAAACCGAGAACTCTAATCCGTTTATTGTATTTTGTATCCATCTATATACATATATATATATCCTATACACGGAGTCTAAATTCCTAAATTGTATATGGTAAATTAACAAATACATGGTAAGCCACTCTGTCAATCTTTTCCTATATGTACAGCCAATTTCATTCCTAATTTGTATATCGTAACATTAACATCCCCCCTCAAATTGATGCTGGTAAGTCAACCAGCAACAATTTGCCAACAAGAAATTGATGTCGTTGTCGAGTCAAAGCTTTGGTGAAGATATCAGCCACTTGGAGATCAGAAGAGATGTGAGGAAGAGATATCACCCGACTTTCCAAGGTGTCTCAAATAGAATGACAATCAACCTCAATGTGCTTGGTACATTCATGAAAAACGGGATTGGTGGCAATCTAAATAGCACTAGTGTTATCAGCATGAAGAGGTGTAGAAGTAGTCTGAGGAAACCCCAGCTCCTTAAGAAGACCGCGTAGCCATACAATTTCAGAACAAGCAATAGACATGGCACAATACTCGGTCTTAGTAAAGGATTTAGAAACATGATCTTGTTTCTTACATCTCCAAGAAATTAAGGCATCACCTAAAAACATACACCAACCCGTAGTAGATCGACGTGTATCTGGACACCCACCCCAATCAGCATCACTATAGGCAACAAGTTGAAGAGAGGAGCCGGTAGGAAAGAACAACCCATGAGTAGGTGAACCCTGAAGATAGCGGATGATGCGTTGAACTGCAGCAAGATGGAGATGTCGAGGAGAAGTCATAAACTAATTGACCTGATGAACAGCATAGGAGATATCAGGTTGAGTAGTGGTCAAGTAGATAAGACTCCCAACCAGGCGCCGATAGAGAGTAGGATCATCCAGAAGGTCCCCTTCATCTTTCTTGTATTTGACATTTACCTCCATAGGAGTATCAACAGAAGAAGTGTCCTCTAAACCAGCCAAAGTGATAAGATCTTGAATATACTTATGCTGGTTCACGAAAATACCACTAGCCCGATGATGAAATTCCAATCCTAAGAAGTATGTGAGTTGTCTAAGATCTTTCATATGGAAAGTTGTATGTAACAATTGTTGAAGCTTAGCAATCAAACTACAGTCAGTGCCAGTAATGATAATATCATCCACATAAACCAAGAGAATGACTATACCCGACGCAGACATGTGGAAGAAGATGGAAGAATCATATTGACTTTGGGTAAAGCTAAAGGAAAGAATTTGATTACTACTCAAAAAGTGCTATTTGATAGCTTGTAATTAACTCTTTTAAATACTTTTGAGTATTAGTTATCACCTTTTAACCCAATTAACATATTAAGGACCTTTGCAATCATTTCTAATCACTTTGTGCAAGTTTTGGTGTTTTTGTTAGTAATTTGATCACCAAAGCAATCCAAGATTGAGAAGAGTTCTTTGGAATCCATGGAAAAGCAATGGAAAGCTCAGAAACATGAAGAACCAAAGCTTTAAAGTCCTTTGCCATAAGCAAATCCGGAATGCAAGGAGGGGAAGCAAAGAGAAATCTTCCATGAAGCATTCTTGATAACAGTCATTTCAGCCACTTTTGGAGCACTTCCTGAAGTCTAATTTATGCATGATATATGTCGTTTCGAAGCTCAGGAAGTCAACAATCCAATGCTTCAAACGGTGCACGATTCGGAGTTGAAATGAAGGAGTTACAGCCATTGCAAGCAGATCACTCTAAGCTAAAGGTAGAATGTTGCACGACTGCGAAATCAGCCTTTGGCTGCGAAAATGTTGTCCTTTTGCTGGAAAATTTCGCAGCCATTTTGCACAGTGCCGCAGTGTTCTCCTGAAGCTTCCCGACCGACATTTTGAGATATTTTTCTTTAGATATTTGATGTCTAAATACCCAAACTCTCCTTGTAACCCACCTATCATAGGATTCTTTAGTCTTTAAGTAAGAACAAAGGGTGAATAACCTCTTATATATAGTTTGTAATCTTCTTTAGATACAATCAATTATCTCAGGAGCTTGTTCTCAGAGACGCATCCTTTGTATAGTTTTGAAAAGAAATATATCTACAGAGCACTTGCTCTGCTTTTCATATATATTTTTGTTTTCTCGTTATTTTTCTTTCTAGCCAATCAAACTCTGAGGATATTTCCTCAGAGGATGAGAGGCTAGGCTCTTCGTCTCTTGGAGTGAAGAAAGTCGGGTAAGTTTCCTCATGCATAAATTGGAAGTTTTGTTGTTTTAGTTTTTAATGAAGAGAAAGTGTGACCCGTTAATGGTTTTTATCTTTTTAGTTAACTTAAAACGCCTTTAAATCACCTGGCCAACACTTGGTAAAGCAAGTGATCTCCATCCATTGAGATGCACTAGTTTATCTCTTGCGAGCCTTTGGGAGGTGGTTTGAAGGTAGGATTTTCTAGAATAGCCAACACTTGGTAAGCTTTTGGACTCTAAGGAGACATCCATTAGTTATCTCTTGCGAGCTTTTGACGAGTAATCCAAGGTTAAAGATCATCCTGGATGGCAAATGCTAGGTGAGAGGCACGAGCCATTGCAAGATGCATCAGTGAGAGGGATTTAGTGTTTGAACCCATTAAGGGGAAGCATCTGTACCACACCGGTTAGAGAATTAACTATATGTTAATTCTCTAATATGAGGAAAAGAAACAAGTGACCGGAACTCCTTTTTTTTGTATGAGGAACTTGAGCCTAGTGATCTAAACTCCAAGAAACACTTTTCTTTGTAATTAAAATCAGTTACTATTTTTGGTTAGTTTAAAACCAAACCTTTTTCATTCAAATATCTTTATGTTTTCTTTTAAAGCTAACCTTGAAATAAAAAGGCACCAATTCAGCTCTTGAATTAATATCAATTGTGAAGTGAAAACTCATCCCAGTGAACGACCCTAGAGCCACTATGCTATGCTAGCTAAGGCTATCCTAGTACATGGTGTAATAGGTTATAAATTTTGTTGATTACTCCCTTCTGAGGAGCACAATCAAGGGACACCAGCTGGACACGTATCAAATGGCACCACTGTCAGGGACCATTGAGAGAACATGAATCAGCTGAGACACCAATTGGGAACGAATTAGAATTGTACTGCGAAACTTCTCAAACCAAGCCCAGGGCGCCTGCTTGAGCCCATACAAAGAACGTTTTAGTTTACAAACATCACGAGGAGAAGAATTAGTCATACCAGAGGGAAGCTTCATGTAAATCTCTTCCTGGAAATCATCACGAAGAAAAGCATTCTTCACATCCATCTGATGTAGTTGCCATGATTGTGAAGTGGCAATAGCTAAGATGGTTCAAATAGTGGTCATTTTGGCAACAGGAGCAAATGTCTCATCACAATCAACCTCATATTCCTGCTTGTTACCCAAAGCTAAGAGGCGAGCTTTGTACCAGTCCAAAGAGCCATAAGAACGAAGTTTTATAGAGAAAACCCATTTACTCCCAATAGGTTTGATTGTAGGAGGACAAGGAACAATATCCTAAGTATGATTCTCCTCAAGTGCTTGAAGTTCTGCTTGCATTACATTTTGCCAACACTCATGTTCCATGGCCTATTTGTAGCAAGAGGGAATAGAAATAGTGGATAAAGTAGCAACAAGAGAGACAGGAGAAAAAAATCCATACCAATCAGGGGGTCAAGAAAGACGAGTAGACTGACGAAAAGTGGTGGAAGCAGGAGCAAGATCAGGCACCGGGTCAAGATTGGAAGGAAGCACAGAGGTAGTGGAATTGGACTCATGTCGACTACGTCTTTCATACACAAAACCAGGTTTGAACATTTCCACAATTGTTGGGGATTCAGAAAAACTAGGCAAAAGAGATACAGATGCAAATGGCAGCTCAACATGAGATGGAAAGAAATATTGATTTTCAAAGAAAATTACATTCCGGGAAACTCGTATACGACGAGCATGGGGATCATAACAAACATAACCCTTGTGAGAGATAGCATAACCAAGAAAAACACACTTAACAGACTAAGTAGTAAGTTTATGTCGTTCATGAGTAGGTAGATGCACAAAACAAACACAACCAAATGTACAAAGATCAGAATATAAAGGAGAATGACCAAACAACTTAGAGAAAAGAGAAACATGATTTAACATAAGAGAGTGTAAGCGATTAATCAAATGAACTGCAGTAGAAAGTGCTTCACACCAAAAACGATGAGGAACCAATGAGTCAAGTAAAAGAGTTCTTACCACATCAAGAAGGTGGCGATTTTTCCTCTCAGCAACACCGTTTTGTTGTGGTGTCAAAGGACAAGAACGCTGAGAGATGATCCTTTTACTTTGAAGAAAGTCCTAAAACTCATTAGACATGTATTCTCCGCCAGAATCAGAGCGCAAGACCTTGATGCTGGCAGAGAATTGAGTCTCAATAAGTGCAAGAAATCGCTTAAAGACTGAAAAAACTTCAGCCTTAGCCCGGAGGAAGTAAACCCAAGTAAAGCGACTAAAGTCATCAGTGAAAGTAACAAAGTACTTGTAATGTGCATGAGAAACAATAGGTGTAATCCCCCAAACATCACTATGTATAATATCAAAACATTGTGAGGCATGAGATGCGGGATGAGGAAAAGGTAGAACTTTATTTTTGCCAAGTTTGCATTATGTACAATCGAAAGAAAGATCAAGAGAAGAACATGCTTTAATTCCCAATAATCCAAAATTAAACAAAGTACGAAGTACATCAGAGTTTGGGTGGCCAAGACGTCTATGCCACATCTTATGTCCAAAACCAACAACATTACATGCAAAGGAAAGTAAAGGAAAACTAAGAATAATAGTGGAAGGAGAAACATGAAGAGGAAAGAGTCATCCCACTTTAGGCCTCTTCGCGATCATTTTCCCGGACACTTGATCATGCACAACACAATCAAAACGGGAGAAATTTACATTACAATTATTATCAACCAATTGACCAACAGAAAGAAGATTTGTAGAGAGGTCAGAAGACACAAAAACATCAGTTAAGGAAGATGAAAGATCACCAACAGCACTGATAGGCAAAGAACTGCCATCAGCAGTGTTAATTTTCAGATTTCCATCATAATTTCTGACATTGGAAAGAGAAAAAACAGTATTCGTCATATGGTTAGAAGCTCCAGAGTCAAAATACCATGGCTTAGAAGAAATCGTATGATTACCTGAGAGCCCAAAAGCAGAAAAAGCAAAAATGATAATTTGTTGTACCATTTCGGGTTTGCTAAGGCTGTAGGAGCAGGAATAGGAACAATCAAAGAGGTAGCAGGCAATGCAGTAGAACTAGAGGCACCAGTGTAGGCATGATAAGCAGTACCCTGCTTCCTTTCAAGCCGAATGGGACAAGCAGAGATGATATGACCTTGTTTCTTGCAATAGTTACAGAACTTATTGGGACAATCCCGAGCAATGTGACCAAAATCTTTACAACTAAAGCACTGGACAACCCGCATATCTCGACCTTTATTTCGCCCCTATGCTGCATAAGCTACAGAAACAGGTGCACTAACATTAGCTCGATGTTCCATGGTAGCTTGAGTTACGATACGCTGCTTCTCACGCAAAAGTTCACTCAAGCAGGCATCCAGAGATGGTACAGGATGATGATTCATCATATTAGACCATGCAATTTCAAAGTCGGGTCGTAGCTTCATCAAGAATTGATCTCGCTTGCTAGTTGCATGCACTGCTTGGACAGTAAAGAGAGCTACAACGGGAACATTAGCATAAACAATGTCGGAATAATCAGTACAAAGAGTTTGAAAACCAGAAAAATATTCCTCAATTGAGAGACTTCCTTGTGTGAAATTAGTCATCTCATACTCCAATTGAAAACGCCTAGCAGAGTTGTCTTGATTGTAAACCGTGTGGAGATAATTCCACATAGCAGCAACAGTTTTATAAGGCCTCAGATTGAGAACAAAGTGAGGTTCAACCGAGCTAAGGATCCAAGTCATAACCCGAGCATCCTTAATTTCCCACTTAGACAAAGCCTCGGCATCACGAGGTGCAAGATTGTTCCCATCAATATGACCCCATAATTCTTTTCCTTTGACAAATAATTTAAATTGAAACTCCCAAGCACAATATTTTTTACCAGTA
This sequence comes from Vitis amurensis, assembly GCA_037355405.1. NCBI lineage: Eukaryota > Viridiplantae > Streptophyta > Magnoliopsida > Vitales > Vitaceae > Vitis > Vitis amurensis. The sequence goes on along the minus strand of JBAPGN010001400.1, from coordinate 8,048 downwards.
AATCTAATCCAACTTATCTAATGACATGATGCAATCGAGAAACAAAGGAAATAGCCCACCAGAAAATTGGAACAAAAACAGGCAAGAACTAGGTCACGATGAACCCGATCAACACTGTTTTCGATGCGAAGCGTTTGATTGGTAGAAGATCATGAACTCCACTCAGAAGGTGCCCAAACCTTGCTCTGATACCATGTCAAAATACTCAAAAACCCCATAGAAACCAAGAACTCTGATTTGTTTATTGTATTCTACATCCATCTATATACATATATATATATATATCCTATACACGAAGTCTAAATTCCTAAATTGTATATGGTAAATTAACAAATACATAGTAAGTCAATCTGTCAATCTTTTCCTATATGTACAACCAATTTCATTCCTAATTTGTATATGGTAACATTAACATAAAGACCATTTATAACAAAAATGTAGCTATAGCATTTGACATTACCCTTTGGGCTTTTTTTTTTTCTTCATTTTTCATTTTTCCTTTTTTGTTTTTTCAATCGAACCACCTTCCCAACAGTGTAGTAATATGAAACCACTCACTTCAAGTTGAAAACTGAACCAAAAGAGAGAAACGAGGCACAAATGCAGTAACAATGAAACAATTACAATTACAATGAAACATCTACATTCCATTACAAAAAATGACAAGTAGGATTCTCCCAATTTTGCAGTTCACCCAAGCTTCAAACTCTCTAAAAAAACCAATCACAATGCTTAGAAAATAAGAGGCAAATCCCAGTATATGGATTTGAGGAAACTTGAGGGAGAACCCATCAAACAACACAAGCTTGGCTTCAATCTCAGCTTCCAGAAACCAACTCCTACCTTGAAATTTTCAATCTTTTAGCAGGAATATGAAGTCCCGCCCCCAGAAGTTCCTGAGGATTCAGCAACATCCTCTACTCTCACATTTGCAGGGAATTCTTCAATCTGCTTCCCCCTGTCTCCTGAGCCATCCACAGCCCTGTTCAGTCTCTTCAGCCAAATGTCATAGTCCACTGGGTATGGGGTGCCACAGAGGCTGTCCACATAGTCAGCAAATGCCTTCAGGAGAGCTGAAACCTCACCAAGCTGCTGCTGGATCGAGCGCTTGGTCCAGCATCTCTGCCTCCATTGCAGTGCAGATTCAATGGAGTCCTGCTGCTGCATTGTTCCACCACAAACAAAGTAGAGGAGGTAGACGAGGCTCTCAGCATCAGATGCTGGGCAAAGCTTACCATGCTGAAGTGCATGAGAAGACGAAAACTGCAAGTTCATCGCTGGGCTATCTCTGTCTTCAAGAACTGCACGGCCCCATGAGACTGGAACGTAGAAGAAACTGCTTCTTGCACCTTGTGTGTCTAAAACACGGATGATGTTCTCAGGACAGATATCCCCATGCTGAATAGATGCCATTTTTGCACTTCTCAGAGCAGCTAGGCAGTCTCTGCAGCAGCGGATTGCATCCTCGCTTGAAAATGGGCCATCCCGAGCAACTATAGATGAAAGGGGCTCTCCAATTGGAGTTGTTACAAGTATTGGGGTTCCACACCAGGGATGATCACATCGCCCACCTGGGCTCTGCTTTTTACAAGGACCAGAATGCAAGATTCTGCCAGAGGCAATTATTTCTGGCAAATATTTGCTTGAAATTCCCTGCTGCTTCAAGATGTTTAGTACTTTGGTTTGCCTTTGTACCTGGTACCAGAGACTCATATCCTCCCAGGATGGCTCCAGTCGAGATGGATGAGCACCCACGTATAAAGTCAACAACTCTGTTGGGTATTCTAGAGAAACAGCACTGTAGGACAAGCAGTTCCCTCCTACAAGAGACTCCTGAATCTGGAAACTTTTCTGCCCCTGCCGCTGATCATCCAATAGCAATATCTCACCCTGCTTAAGCTTCAAACGCGATGCTTGCTTTCTGAAAGATGGACTTTCATTGTCGTCCAGTTCAACTATTTCTCCTTGTTGATGGCTGGCCTGTTCGAAAGAGACTAGCATGTTCTCATTCTCAATGAGGCGGCATTCTATCCTCCGTTTTTGAAGACGGAGGCCGTGATCTGAGGCAAGGGAGGCAATCGACTTTCTTGGTGGTCCATTCCACTGGACAATGGAGTAGAATGTTGCCAAAAGCAGTTGCAGAGTTCCTTGGTCCCCCCAATTTGCATTGCCTAGCTTGTTCCATATTCTGTCCACAGGGGAAACACTGACTTCAGCATGAAGTTTGATCCATTCTGCCACAGACTGGTATGGGTTAGTAGTATTAAGTTCAAGTTTGCTAAGGTTGCCCCCAAATTTCACCACCCCGCCAAATTTAGAATCAACAACTAGAAGAAAAACGGAATCACTGTTAACCAAACTGTACTTGCTCAAACACCTAGAAAGAAGAATATGAAAACCATAAAACAGGGCTTCACAGATTGTGTTAGAAGAAAATCCCAACTCATTTCCCACCATTATATCTGGTTTAAATAATGCAAACTCCACCACCTGATCCCAGTGAATTTGTAGATCTCTCCCAGTTTTTGATATCAAAGCTGCACCACAAAGCCCTCCAAGCCTTCCCCTCGACATTGCTTTTTCTACAGAATAGAACTTGGATCCAGGATGACGGGGACAAGCTACAAAGAATGGCAATGGTCCATTTTTATGCCAGAATGTACGCCACAAACCATCCATCATGGCATGGAGGAAGTCTTCTAGAGCAAGATACTCATCTTCTTTCAGATCATCAGAAGTACAAGGTGAACAAGGCATACGGAAAAGTTGCTGAAATAAGACACCCTCCAATGCAAAATCAAGCTTGCGCAATTCATCAATTGAAAAGGGAGGCCTGAAAGACTGCTCCCTACTGTTAGAATCTGCACTAGAATTTTCAACAACCCAGTCTTCAAGACTTTGTGTAAATAATTCAAGGTCGACAAGTCTACGTGCATAGTCCTTTAAGCCCTTGAACACTCTTTTTGAAGAAGGAACAAACTTGCTTGAAGCTGAAATGCTAGACATTCTATGAGAGGAGGTACCTGCATCCCATGTCATTCCAAATGATAAATCATAATGATTAGTGATATGTAAAAAGGAAAAAGAACAAATTAAATGTGGCACCTTGAAATAAGACATTACATCTATGATAACTGGTCTCTAACTTCACTCAATGTATCCATGTCAACATGGCATGACATGAATGTGGGTGAAAGATCCTTATTTAATTCTCCTAACTTGTTGAATTACATTAAAGAAAAACAAAGTTTGCTACAAAGTGAACTTTTATATGAATATTTTAAGGATAAGAAACAAAAGATATGGATAAAAGGAAAAAAAAAATTGTGAGTTCTTAGCAAAGATATATTTTCTTTTGATTTTTTACTTCTTTTTTTTTCTCCTTATTATGTTATGTCTAAGTGTCTATACACGTTATTGAGATCCTTTTTGGCCAAGTCCCCATATCCTAAAATTTGTAGGAGTGAAGGGCTAGACACCTAGACACAAATCCTTAACCGATATTCACACCCAAAACCCATGCAGCATAACATCACATAAGTTAAAAACATTTTTGGTAATTGGCAAGTAGGCCAAAGAATCAATAGTAACAGATTATCATCTGCTTGAGCAGTTTAACCAATTTCTAAATTCCTTTCGTATCACATTGTCATTAATTAGAGTGTATTGGAATGATCGAGATTTCTATTCTCATTGAGAATGCAATTGTTTCCTGATGTCCACTCCAACAGATTCTTGTCAAGAGGGCAGAGCCAAATATGCCACCAGATGGCATTAGGTTTTTCCTGACTGAAATCAGATCAATGTGGAGATAGTCAGGGCAGATTCCAAATTTGAAAAGGCTCCTTCATAAAGTGGAAGGTATTTGCTGAAGTTAATCCTTGCAATAGGTTGACTTGTTTTTCTGTCAGAGATGTCCAAAAATCATGCTCAATTTAAAGGTATTTGTTTATAGTGAAGCTCTCTTAAGTTTCAGTTTCTACATGTAAGTTTTCTTTTCTGCTTTCCAAGTTTTTCTAATGCCCAGATTGCTAGAAAGCCTGCATACGGTTTGGCACTGGCTGTTTTTTTCTCATGCTCATTGTAAGGGTCAGTTGCTTCTATACTTGGCAATTTTGTTGGATGTTTGAACATAACTTGGCACAGAAAATGCAAGAAAATTATCCAATACATGTCTTTCTTGTGAATGGTAGTCTTGTTTTGAGAACTTGGAAAACGAACAGGATCTTGTGCCAAGCAGTTGATTTATTGCTTAGGAAGACTACTATGGCATACTCCAGAGGCCATTGGGTTCCCCTTTCTCCTGAAAGATATGGTGGGCAGTTGATTGTAGGGCCAGTGAATCTCATGAGTGTTCTCCTTGGGGTAGAGATGATGATACAGCGGATAAGTTTTGGTTATCAGACGTAAATCTGCTAGGGAAATAAGGGCTTATGCATTTCTGAGGCTGACGATATTAATGCAATAAGTGTGCATTATTTGAGTATGGTGTGGAGGATACCACAGTTTTCTCAAAGATGATGTTATCGCTCTGTTGCAGAAGGCTTCCTCAGCATCATCTGTTAGTGTAGATACCCATTCCTACACAGGCTACCTAACAATAGGCATGGTTTTGAACATGTACAAATTTGCATTTAGTTTTATGATTGATTCCATTTCTCCAGGAACCAAACTTTAGACTAGAGCCAATGCTAGAAATTTTATGTATCACACCTATAAACTCCCACGAATCAATTCTGGAAGGGCTTTAGCTCAAGCTAGCTTGATATACACCATTGGCTCATGAACTAACAACTTAAGCTTTTCGGTGAATTGGTAACTTAACATGGTATCGAAACCTAATTTCGTCCAAACTAAAAGTTCAAAACTTTCCAATCAGGAGCTTTTCTCATTACATGTTGGTGAAAAATGTGTTTGAAAATGATTTTAGTTTGTAGGATATAACATGCAAATGTAGTAGGGTAAGGTCTGCTTCCTTGACATGGTAATCGCAAAATGTAGAGAATAGAAAAGATCATATAGAATGCATTAGTAAGATTCTAAGAACATTGAATGCCATAGAGGGAAGAGAACATATACAGACCAGATCTAGATTTTCTGAAACTTCCATCCAAACTATGCCCAGGTGACGAATCCAAATCATTTGGTTGAAAGCCTGGGTCACATTGATTGTCAAATTTTGATGCTTTAGCATAATAAAAATTCAAGTGTCCCATTAGCAAAGTACTTAAAGTACCGAAATTCATCAACAAACCAAATCAAGAAACACAATAACAATCAAATTAAAAAAGAGAAAACATCTAAAAAAGAATTGATGAGCAAGGAAGATATAAGAGCACAGTTGAATGACATAACAAAAAATTGGGTATTTGCTCCTTCTGAAAAGGTATATGTGCACCCCACACAAGAAGGTAATTCATCTAAAAGCACACAAAAAACAGGCAGAAAATTGTGATTAGTTTCTTGCATGTGGAAGAAAATATTGGCAAGGTAAGACACCAAATTCAGAATGTTCAATGTTTCCATACCATAACGATATCTTTTGAAATTCAGGTTTCATGAACATTCAAATACAGCACCCTCTTTTTCCAAATGAAAATCATGCAATCATCAAATTAACTTTCAGAACCACTAAATTTGGAAGGGACAAAAATGAACTTCCATTCAGAAAGTCCAGCATTTAGAACTGCCAAAAAAATGTGTGACCTATAAGTATTTTCAGCACCATGTACTCCTTGAACAAACTTAATCTCATAAAATAAAGCAAGTTGATTCCATTTCCACAGAATGAGAACCATTATTTATTTCATATCATTGAGAGATCCACTTGCAAAATGATTTTTACTTCTGTGGAATTCCGGATTTATGGATGATTGTAGGATGAAATTAGAAGATATTACAGGCTGTAATTAGAGATTTGCTAGCTGTAAATAGTTGTAGATTATTTTCTATAGATAGAAGATAGTTTCCTCTCTTGTGGGATCTGACAGAGCTTTTTAAGGAATTACCAGGCTGTTGGTAATCTCCTATTTCCCTATAAATGTATATTTCTGCAGAGTAAATAATATGAAAGAAAATTCTCACAATTATCTTCATGGTATCAGAGCAATTCCGCCTGGACCTATCACTTCTTTCTCGGTTTTAATCCAGAACCAATTTTTCTGGGTGCAAACCAATCTTCTTCTTCATCCCAACTCGTTACTTCTTTAAGTTTTTGTTTTTGAGTCTAGTCTCTCATAGGTATTACTTTTCCCTATGGCCTCGGAAACCAGCAACAGCGTTACGGGAACCATGTTTGGCCAGGAACTCGTGAGCAATGGTGGTGCAGAAGGTTCATCATTCCTCATCACTCGGCACAAGTTAACTGGCCACAATTACCATCAATGGGCGAAGGCAGTTCTGATGTTTATCACAGGCAGAGGTAAGGATGAATACCTTTTCAGCACTACTGAACCGCCTAAGAAGGATGATAAAAGATTCAAGGTTTGGAACACCGAAAACAATCTGGTTATGTCTTGGCTGATCAATGCAATGGACACGAAAATAGGTCAAAATTTTTTGTTTTATGATACTGCACATGAAATCTGGATGGCAGCAAAGGAAACATACTCTGATAGTGACAATACTGCTGATCTATTTGACATCAAGGGAGCCCTACATGATCTAAGGCAAGGTGAGATGACTGTGACTCACTACTATAACACTCTTAGTCGTTTTTGGCAACAATTGGATGCGTTTGAGACCATGGATTGGGAGTGCCCAGGAGATGCTAGTCAATACAAAAGGATTATTGAAAAAGAAAGGGTCTTTAAGTTCCTATTGGGATTAGACAAATCCCTAGATGCAGTAAGAGGGAGAATCCTTGGAACCAAGCCTCTCCCTACTATTCGAGAAGCTTTCTCAGAGGTTAAAAGAGAAGAAAGTAGGAAGAAGCTGATGATGGGAACAAGGCCATTCTCCAATGTTCAGGAAGGATCAGCACTCATCTCCCAAGGCTCCACAAACATTCAAGAAGGAACTGCCCTTGTTTCCCGAGGATCTACCTATGATGCAAGGCAGAAGAAAGGAAGACCATGGTGTGATCATTGCCGCAGACCAGGTCACACCAAAGAAACATGTTGGAAAATACACGGGAAGCCCACTGACTGGAAGTCAAACAAGGAGAAGGAGGCACGAGCATTTATGGCAGATCCTGAAGGGAAAGAAAGAAGTACCAATGATTCTGCTCTCTTTAGCAAAGAACAAATGGATTGGCTGCAAAAGATGTTTAGCCAAGGATCATCCACTAACCCCGTTATCTCAACCGGATCCGCTGCTCAGAGAGGTAACTTCCTAACTGTTTTACACACAAAAACTGAAGATTCATCAGGTTGGATCATCGATTCGGGTGCCTCCGACCACATGACAGGTGATATATCAGTACTCCATGATTGTAGCCCCTGCCATGAGAATTACAAAGTAAGAATTGCTGATGGCTCTCTTTCCACCGTGACTGGTATTGGAAGAGTGATTATTTTCGAGACCCTAACTCTTAATCAAGTTCTTTTGGTTCCCCAAGCTCCTCATTGCCAATTTACTTATCAATCAGCAAGCTTACCCGAGACCTAAATTTGTGTGGCCTAAAAATTCTCTTCCTCTCATTGTTGTTTTCAGGGGATTTGCTTTCGGGGATGATGATTGGCCATGCTAAGGAAAGCAAAGAAGAGACTCTACTGGGTTTGGGGCAGCTTCCCCCTAAGCCCTTTTCTCCCCCTCTCCCCCCCCTTTCTTCTTTTTTAGGAAAAACAAGACTCTCAAGCACATCATGTATCTTTCTCTACTCCTGATCCTAGGTTAAACCTGTCTTTAGATTCAAATAAAGAAAGTACCATCATGTTACTGCATTATCGCCTAGGACACCCAAATTTTATGTACTTATCAAAGATGTTTCCAGCACTATTTAAAAACAAAAATCCCAAACTTTTCCAATGTGAGATTTGCCAATTTTCTAAGCATTGTCGTAACTCTTATCCATCCCAAAATTACAAACCATCAAAACCTTTTTCCAT
>JBAPGN010001399.1:0-22691 GCA_037355405.1 Vitis amurensis | reverse complement strand
AAGACTAATCGGAGGGAAAAACACAAAAGAACATTACAGAAACTAGATATTGTAAGAGTACTCAAATGCTGAAATTAAACTTGAAATTCATTAATCAAATGATAATCGAGGCTTACTACAGCTAAGAAGGCTTACATCAGAACTATGAACTGAAGATGGTTTACCAAATCCAAACTGAAACACTCACTACAAATCATAAAGAAAACTGGAAAATAAAAGCACAAATTAATGAGAGGTAGCTGCAGTGGCAATGAAGGTAGAAGATCTCTCTATGGAAGTACTCGGTGGCAACTGGTTGGTCTGCAGGTCTGCAGGTCTGCCTTTGCAGACTCGAAGAGGCTCCCAAGTACACAGACTTGGTAACTGAGGGTATGTGCAAACCTCTGCATGAGACTAACTGATTGAGCTTATGTAGAGAACCTTGTGCACTGTTAATACCGAACTACCACTGTGAGAATCTTCTATTTTTCAACAAGCTTTCGCCACATTTGTTCAGCCAAACCTCATACGATCCGTCAATGGTCCCTCCATTCTGATCTTCATACCAAGATGAAAATAACTGAAAACACTAAAGAAACCCTCAAATCAAAAAAAATTAAAGTTTTAACAACAAATATAAGCCCATGATGACAGTTGAGCATCAAGATGAATAAAAAATATTAAAGAGGGAGAAAAAGCAAAAGAAGGAGTGTGGTTAGTTATGACTCAAATATTATGTCCTATTGTAGGATGCTTATGAATTTTGATGCCCACTCTTCACTGCTAGCTACTCCCATTTATAATTAATGTGGATTATAAATTATAATATCAAAATTAAAAATGAAAGATGAGAATAGGAAAATAAGAAAAAAAAAAAGTAACACTAACATGGATCGAATGAATCCTTTCTATGCTATATGCCGATTTGGGAGATCGCATGATCTGAAAAAGCCACTTGAAAACAATTTTTCATTGTGGAGTCATGTAAACGAACTTCCAAAATTTTTGTCCATAAGGATCGGTGCACAAACAAAAGCAACTTTTAGTTTACAAGTTACTAAATAAAATCACAATCCAAATTAGATTTTGGTATATATTGATAAAGTGACGAAGAAAAGGCAAATCCTGAGTCTATGACCGATAGAAAGAACGGTAAATTGCAAGATTTTGCCGATCAAGTTTGAATGTGACCCAACATGAATGTAAGGGGCAATAATCGAAATGAAAAATTCCCAATTACTTCTCGTAACTTTAACAACAAAAGGGAGGAGGGAGGAAAATGAGTTATAAAGGCAGATAGGACATTTCTATATTGAGTTATTATACAATACTGAAAGATAAAGTTGAGCATTGGATAATATATATGTATCACTAATGAACAGAACTCGGAAATTGAATAAAATTGGAATATTCTCGAATTTCACCTACCAATAGTATAAGTCCACTTTAAGCATATAGTGAAAACAATGAGAAAATAAAAAAGTGGAGATGTTTTTTAGAAAAATAAGGCATTTGCAAATAAAAGTTTGTAGAAGGATGAAAAGTACCGTCTCAGATTGTTCTGGTGTGCCCTCTCGCTCAAAGTTCATTAAAAATAATTCATCCAGATTAGATCAAAACAGTCTAACAATATATAATAAATAGAACACGTGATGTGATCTACAATGCATGGGCAGTAGTGTGAATAAAGTATTAGGATTGGAGGCAATAATCTACCTATATTTCAACTCATTCCGATAGACATAGAAGGAATATATATTATGTGTAAGTTCTCCTTTACGATTTGGAATAACAAAGATAATCACGCCTAAGCACTTTACGCTATGACTTCCATAGCTTAAACTTCCTACCTCTCTTATATTTTTACTTCTGGGTAGTCGGTTTCGCTGTGAGTATGCGATAACATTTTTGAGGTACTATACAGAAGTTCATAGAGGATATCTTACTCTCAACTTATTCTCTATTGAATCTCAGTTCTCATTACTGCTCGACAAATCAAAACGGCTAAACTATATTTTAATTTATCAGCTTCATCTACGAAGTACAGTACACATCATATATATCTCTAAGCCACTTCTCAAGGAGCCTACAGTCAAACAATATAGAGTTCGCGTACATAGATACTTACTACAAGGAGAGCACATTCGTGAAGAATATACACAAAGAATAGGTTTATAGATCTAATTATAAAAACATGGTATGGCTGAGTGGGTCGCTTCACTACAAGATGTGTATAGGCCATCTTATATCCAAATAGACAATAAGTCCCGGTAAATCTATCTATAATTCAATCTAAGTTCCCCCAAGCACGAGTATTTTTAGCATACAATAGATAAAATGAACAAAGTTCAAAACCACACTTAGTGTGTCATGGATAGGAGTGTAATATATTTATTGCACATGCTTTTAACAAATATTGAGTATAAAGTAATGGAAAAACTGGAAGAGGTCCCAGAGGAATAACATGAAAAATCCATAGTGTGAGGAGAGGAGACATATTACCTCACTAGGAAGGATCTTGTGATGTCGCTGATTCACTTAGACTCAACCTACTATGGAATTAATGGCTCTCCGCTCTTTTCCTCTCCTCTGTAAAATCACAAGTTTATCTGCTTCTGAAATTAGACACATAAAGCTTATTATTATGCCTTTTGAAGGTTATGACTGTGGAACAATGAGCCAAGTCTTGGCTTTCAAAAACTACCTTGAAGCAGAAAAGGAAAATAAAAATCAAATCACCTCATTATCTTTGGGCTGAACAAGTCACTTCCATCATTCAAGACCAAACTGATTCTTTGAGGAATTCGCAAACAAAATAACTAACCCACCAGTAAAGAATATTTGATAGTTCGAAAGGATGGAAGTTGTGGCGGTAATAGTTATATTATCAGAAAAGGTTAATATGATTCCAGGCTTCTGTCAATAACACTACCCACCAATTGATTGAAATTACATAAATGAATAAACGCTTTTACTTGAAAGGCATAAACAGAAAAAAGGGAAAAAAGAATGTGTTTGCTCAAATCCATGTTAGGTCTATCAATCACTCTGAGTGGATCTCCCTGAAACGGAATTTAGTGGTTGTCAGGCACACTATAAGAATTAAGATATATTAATTTGTTAAAGGGTTGTGCATGAGAGAGTTTTTATACACCTTGCCTTATTTCTGGACGCCATCAATTATACCTGAGATCATGAAGAGATTTTTATGCCAATCCTCCCCTGTTGTTCTTTTGCATCTTTCATCAATTGAGGGCATTCTCAATCACAAGTCTAGTCAAGGTAGTGAGGTTTGCACACTGGCATGCCTCCACACTTTGGTAATTTTCCAAGTATCAAAACTCGTAGATTCCTGAGCCCTGGAACGTGGTCTTCCCCATTTCCATCCAGTGAATTGAGCCTTTCGCAATCGATAATCATGAGTTGCTCTAACAAGGGCAGTTGTTTCATGCTATGTTCCAAACCCTCCAAACTCTACAATCGCAAATAAGCAATGATCGAAGGGCAGTGAGGCTTTGCGTCCCTTGAAGCAGAAATTCTAGATTTTGACATTTGAAAATCCTTAAAAGACGAAGAGATTCCAAGCGTTCTATCCCTGTCAAGCCTCTGTTTCGTGGTGATATCCATGAATGGCCTCAAAATTGATGAGGTTCCCAACTCCTTTTGGGCAGATTCCGAATCCCACACATCCTTAGCCACAAGTTTGCAGTGAAACAACTTGCATACTGATTTGAAGTTCTTTATCTTTATTCCAGACCGAGGTCGAGAATTCTGAGATGCTTTAGATTACTGAATAGATATTGGGCAAATGTGTCAAAGTTCGAACCCGATAAATCTAGCATCTTAATGCATTTGAACTTTGAGATGCAAGCTTTAAGAAATGGTTCACCATGTGATGTCTTTAATTTAAATGGGAAATAAATTGTTCGAATGTCATTAAGCTCACCAACAACTCTTAAGATTTCTTTCTCATCCAAATCATAACTAAATGACACATGGCGAACCATTCTAAAGACAGTTGGGCTTACACAATCTATGACAGTGCAACTCAGTTTGTGATATGGATGATGCATAGATCATGCATCAGATCATGCATTTTAAATGTAAAATAAAAATTACAATCTTCAAACTCTTGAAAGAAGGATCTCGATAACAATTCTTTAATATATCTGTTTCCAATGTCGTCCAACTCTTGCTTCTTTTTGGATGGTTCAATGAGCCCTTGTACGGTCCACATGTGAACTAATTCTTCATTATAAACCACACGACCCTTGGGAAAAATTGAGCAATATGCAAAGCAACATTTTAAGTAAGAGGGCAATTGTTCATAACTCAACCTTAAAGCAGGTAAAATATCACCTTCCTTTTGTTCTAATTTCCATATGTCATTATCTCTCACATATAACCAATCCCTTTGCTCAAATTTTGAGAAAAGTAGGCTCCCCAAAGTCCTTGCCGCCAAAGGAACTCCATTACACTTCTTTACAATGTCGGCCCCAATTTTTACAAGGTTTGGATGTTGTTTCTCTTGCCCTTCATTAAATGCCCATTTTAGAAACACAGACAGACAATCGAAGCCACCGAATGACCCCGCGTTGTTACAACAATTTTATTGCCCTTTGCACCATTCTTTAACAAAGTTTCGAGTTCAATCCATTTTTGGCGGTCCTCATTCCACATATCATCCAAGACAAGAAAAAAACTTTCATTTCCTAAAGTCCTACGAAGAAGAGTTTGTGATTGCTCCATATTCAAATCATTGTGGTTTGGCAAACCAATACCACTCCCCCCTTCCACAGTAGTTTTGATTGAATTAATAATATCTATAATCACCTTTTTCATATCAAAGTCATTGGAGACACAAACCCATATTCTTTTCTTAAAATGCCCAACTACCCACGGATCATTATACACTAGTTTAGCAAGAGTAGTCTTTCCAAGACCTCCAAGACCAACTATGGGAAGGACTGAAATACTCTCATCATCATCACTTGAATTCATCAAAAGCTCTAAAACTTTTTCTTTATCCTTAATCTCTTCCGATAACATCGGAAGCAAGCACAAATGAGTGGGTGGTCTCCCTGTACACCAGAGGAGCCCTTCCATACAAGTCTGTAGATTGAATTGAGCCCTATCTGCTGCAATGCCATCCAAACCTCTCCCTCACCTTCTTGATTCTATGGCCCATTTTAAGGCTAAATGGAAGCGGATTTGAAGATGAAAAGAAGCCAAGTACCTTTGTTTTAAGGCTGCCATGACTCACTACTTGGCGCTGCAAAGCTTGGTACTGAAATTCATCGAGCACATCTTCCACATCATAGCACACATGTTTGAGCTTTCCCAACCAATCACGTAGCTGTCGATCCTTCCACTGCTTCTCCTCAGCATACCAGGAGGACGGATTTGATAGTGGTTAAGGTGGCTTCCATCTTTTTCAGTTCAGTCTTGACGCCCCATGCCAAGCCAATTTCTTGGAGAGTGACAGAGCCGATCTTCCCCACAACGTTGTCTGCAATGCTAAACAAAAACGATTCAGCCATGGTGTTGAAGTTGTTGATGACTGATCACTGCTTGCAACTCCAAGATAAATGAGATGATCAGAAATCAAATCATCATTGCAAGTTTAGTAGTTACAACATGGTATTAGATTCAAATAATTCAAACTGGACCCCACAAACCACCATCCTCTCTTGGTTAGGACTTGGGAGTATTGATATATGTATGCGTCATGGGCGTCCAATAATTCATTCAAAGTCTTTCCTTGGATGCCTAATCCCGCTTCCATTATTTCAAAGTCTTCCTCAAATACCTAATCTCTGCTCCACTACAATTATCTATGATATATATATATATATATATTCAAAGTCTTTCTCAAATACCTAATCCCTGCTCCACTACAATTATCTATGTTATCTATGATATATATATATATTCAAAGTCTTTCTCAAATACCTAATCCCTGCTCCACTACAATTATCTATGATATCTATATATATATATATATCATAATAATTCATTCAAAGTCTTCCCCGAATACTTAAAACATAAAAGGAGAATTAGGTTTAAGGGTTCCGAAAAACATACAAAAAGAAATGTTTCCTAAACGACAAGAAAATCAATTGAAATGAGTGGATTGAATGAAGCCCTGCATGTTAGGAAAATCAATTGAAATGATAAAGTATAATTTTTTAAATACTTTAATAGTTTAAAAACATAAAAGGAGAATTAGGTTAAGGGTTCCGAAAACACACAAAAGGATTTGTTTTCTTCTAAATTCTCTTTCCCTATTTTGTTTTTCCATTTTTTTCCAATTATTCTCTTTCTTTTATCATATTTCTCCTTTCAATTAACTTAGAAGTAAAATATTATCAACAATTGTATTATGAAAAAGTGGTTTTGATTCACAATTTGAAAACATAAAAGAAAAAGAACCTCAATTTTTATAAATCAATTTTATCTTCATCTATTTAAAAATATTTAAAAATACATGAACTTTATAATTATTTCCTGAAATACCTTTTTATTTGATAATATTAAATTATATTATCAGAAAAATTAATTTATCATCTTAATTTGATAAAAGTATCTTACAAATAAATATATTATAAATTTTTATTATAGAATATGAAATAAAAATCATTTTGCTAAAATTCTCTCAGTATCCTTAAGTAATAAGTAAAATTTTTCTAATTCCCTAATAATAATGATTTTAATATCCTGTATTATATAAATTCACTCATCTTCTCAATTTTTTTTTAATAAAATTAAATAAAAATTTATTAGTTGACATCAACAATAAAATAGAAATTTAAAAATTAAAGATACAATTAAAACTCAAATACTTAATAATTAAATACAATTAAATCCAAAAAACTTAAAATTTGAAAAAATAAATATTGACTCGGATTGTATTTCAAACTCTTTTTGGAATCTATATTTTTTGTTAGTGTGATTTAACTAAGTGAAAGTTAATATTTTATTTTTATATTTTTAATTTAAAGTTTTTTTAGTTTTAATTATATTTTCAATTTTTAAAGTTTTTTATTCTATTGATCAATCAATTATATTGATCAATTGTCAATTGGTATTATTAACCTGACAAGTAAATGGTCATTTTAGGAAATAATTATCTGAATTATGAAAAAGTGTATGCATTTTAAAAATATTTTTAAATGAATGAAGATAAAACCGATTTATAAAAGTTGAGGTTCCTTTCTCTATATTTTTCCAAATTACCATATCACATTTATACTAGTTTGTCTCTTTCAGTTTTTTTATTTTCTTTTAATAAGTGAATTAAAAGAAACATTTTTAATGATGAATCTCCTTTTTTTTTTCTTTTCCTTTTAACTTTTATTAGATTATTCTCTTGAAATCAAAATTGTGCACAATAATAGATTGGGAAAGTCAAAATCATACTCGTTATATTGACTTAAAAAGCTAAGGTATTATTAGATATAATTTTCTTTTTTTAAAAATAAAACTTTTATATAAATGTAAAACCTTTTATATATATATATAGATAGATAGATAGATATTACCAATATGTATTAAACATCACCTAAATTAATTGCTAAATTTTGGACATGTGTTTTCAAAGTCATTATTCAAAATTGTTGGTTAGACATGTCTAAGTAATTACACTCCAACAATATGTAAAATATTGACATGATACATGTAGGGGAAGGTTTTGAGGCTAATATACTAATAACGCAAGACAGATAAAACAAATCATATAGAAAGATGTACAAAAATCTCTAATGGATTTAAAATACTTGAATTATTTATCTTAGAACTTCGTAGTTTATACTTGATAAAACTACAAGAATTTTTTTATAGACTGATGCAATTCACATACATATGGTACAACCGTTAGCAAATACTTAGTAAATGAAGGATTGCAAATAATCTAATTGTCCATGTGTATTCATTAAGAAGTCAAAAATTGATTACTGCAGTATAAGTCGATTTGGGAATAAAACTTAAAGACAATTTTGGTATATTTCTAATTAAAGTGCCCATTTTGGATATACTTCTTGTTTTACTTTTAAACTCAGAAAATAATAGAATCTTCTAGACTATATTTGGTTCTCAGAAAGTTTGAAGGAAAATACAAAAAAAAAAAAAAATATATGTTTGGTTCGTTAAAATTTTTTATTTTCTTTCATTTCTTTTTTCCTTCACAATATTTTAAAAAATTTTATACATTTTTATGAAAATTTTAATAGTAAATAAAACAAAATTCCAAGATAGCAATAAAAAAAATTAAAAAAAATTTATGTATAGTTCTAAAAAATAATATATATATATTATGTAATCTAATTTGATATTTTTTTTCTTAAAAATCTAAAAATAAAATGAATATTATTATATAGAATAATATACATTATAGATATTGTAAAAAGTATTAAATTGAGTTCAGGTTAGGCTCAAGTTATTCTAACCTTCACCCAACCATAACCCAAATTGAGCTTGAGCTGAAAAAACGTAACTAATTTTCAACCTATGTATTGAAAATGATTGTTCAAACTTGCCCAAACATCGAGTTGTTTTAAGGTTTGATCAAGATAACCCACCCAAGTTGCACCCTTAAAATTGTGTAGTGATTGTGGTTTTAATGCTAACATACTAATGTAAGAACATAAAGATAAAACAAACCAAATGTATAGATATATAAAAATCTCTAATAGATTTAAAATACTTGAAGCATTTATCTTAGAACTTCGTAGTTTGTACTTGAGTAAACTACAAGAGTCCTTATACAAATTGAAGTAATCAAAATACATATCATACAACAACCTCGAATATCTTATAAAAGAAGGATATGGAAATAGTTCAATTTGTTCATATGTTATTAAAAAGTCAAAAATCAATTTTACAATTATTGTAGTATAATGTCATGACTTAAATCTTACTAGAACTCTTAAAGAGCTAACAAGAATAATGACTTATTTGAAAAAGGAATTTGTGATGAAAACTCTTGAAAGGACAAAATTTGGCTTGACATGCCAATTCGAGCATGTTTCAAGTGGAATATTTGTTCATCAACATACATAGAAGTCCTATAGTGCTCTTATATGGATAAAACTTTTCTATTCAAACATGCTAATGGTTTGTCCATTCATTTGAGGTGAAGAAATCGTTTCGTTCTTGTAAAAATGAAAAATATTTGCTTGGTCCCCAAAATATTATATCACAATGTATTTGGTGCCCTTATTTATCTTGTAAGTTGTATACCACTAGATATTGCTTTTTGTGTCAATTTACTAGCAAGGTATACCTTCATTCTAACTAGAAGATATTAGAATGATGTCAAACATGTGTAATATTTGTGGGATGAATAATATGAGTCCATTTTATTCAAGCAATTTCAAATCACAAGTAATTGGATGTGCAAATGCAAATTATTTTTCGAATCCTCATAAAGTCAATCCCAAAGAGTATATATATTTATTTGTGGCGATACTACTATATCATGAATATCTCTACAACAAGATTTTTAGCTTCATTTTATGAGTTTTCTAGGAGCCAAAGGTGGCCATTTAATTATTGAGTCCTCCACTTTGCGTATAATGGTAGTGGGAGATGGACCCCATATCTACTTTACTAATTTGATAAGATCTCATCTATTATTAGTTTTTTTTAATTTGATTTAATGCTAATGGGAGGTGCATAGCATATCATATTTGTTTTTTGCTTTGAATTGATACATGTTAAACTAAAAAAGGGAAATAACTTTAGACATTAAGGTCATGTTTGGTAACTGTTATCGAAAATAGGTTTAAAAAATAGTTTTTGAACATTGTTCTCTAATATTTGTAGAACAAAAGTCTATTTGGAAACCTAAAATATTTTTAATTTGTTTTTAATATTTATAAATATATTTTAAAAATATTTTTTATGTGTACTGTTTTATTTTTAATCATTCTAAATGTCTGTATAATTATTTTTTAAAACAACCCTAAAAAAATAATTGAAAACAATAAAAAAACAAATAAAAGATGTTTTTCGAAAACACCCATTTTCTATTCTTAAGAATGGAAAATATAAAACAATTTTTTGTTATCAAATGAACTTTCTAGGTTTTTTGTTTTGGAGAATAGAAAATTGTTTTAAAAAATAGTTGCCAAACAAACCCTTAATGACGAAGAAACACTCAAAACAGTAAAATTTTAAATAAATGATCCATTCTATCATAAAAATTACTCTTGAAAAATTCATTATTCTATAGGTTTGCTCTTATTTATGACTATTATTTTGAGTACCAACATTTTATTGTAACACAAGACTAAGAAGGAAAAAAACAAAAGAACATTACAAAAACTAGATATTGTAAGAGTACTCAAATGCTTTAATCAAATAATAATCAGAACTAGGAACTGCAGATAGTTTACCAAATCCAAACTAAAACACAACTACTAATCATAGAGAAAATTGGAAAATAGAAGCAGAAATTAAGAAGAGTTAGCTACAATGGCGATGAAGGTAGAAGAAGATCTCTCTATTGAATTTACAGTTATTATAGTATATGCTGATGACTTGAATATTGTTCATTAAGAGCTCACAACAACCAAGCTATTTTTGAAAAAGAAATTTGAAGTGAAAGCACTTGGAATGATAAATTTTGCTCCACCTACATCTTGAGCATATTTCAAATGAAATATTTGTCATGAAGAAATTTAAAGTTTATTAACTTTTACATGGACAAAACACTTCCATTAAACTTTCCTCATCAGTGTCTATTCACTTGACATGAAGAAAGTATTCATACATGTATATATGTGTGTCTTGGAAGTTGACTCTTATGGAGAGACTCAAAAAGTTAATGGTTATGTTTGGTTCCTAGAAAGTTTGAGGGAAAATGTGAGGGAAAGAAAATAAGGAAGAAAAGTAGTAGAAAAGAAAAAATAAAGGAAAATAAAATATAGATTTAAAGTTAATAAAATATTTTTTTTATATTACTCTAAACTTATTTAATTTATTTAACTTTACTATATAAAGATTAAATAAATTAAAAATATATATCTTTTTCACTAATTTTAATTATATTTGACTTTTTTGTCTATTTTTTATGGTAAAACCAAATATGAAAAAATTATTTTTCTTAACCTTATTTCTCTTTCCTTATTAATTTTTGGAAACCAAACATTACATAATGTGGGAGGAAATCTCATAAGGTTTGTCATACCCTGAATTTATTAAAGTTATGTTTGGTTCCTGAAAAATACTAAGAAAAAAAAAATAATTTTCTCATATTTGATTGTTTATAAATATATATATATATATATATATAATCAAATATAATTAAAACTAGTTAGAAATTTATCTATTTTAAAATTATTTAGTTTTTATATCTATAAATTAAAATAAGTAAAATGAGTTTGAAATAACCAATAAAAAAATTATCTATTTTTAATTTATTTTTTTCTTTCATTTTTTTCTTTTCTTCTATCTTTCTTTTATATTTTCTTTCCCTCAAATTTTCTAACAACCAAACATGGCCCACATTCGGGTGAAATGTCATCACCGATGTCGTTGTCAAAACCTAACATCAAAACATTAAGAGGCGCCCTTATTGGAATCAAACTCGACCACTCCATATGTGCATCTCCGTTCCGAGATCCGATCCAATATCTTATTCACATTTCAAAATCAGCGTACAATGATTTCGCCTCCTGAGCATCTGAACCCAAAAAAGTGGGCCACAAGTAAATGGGCCGGCCCACTTCAAGATTAGCTCCAGAAATTCCAGTTTGGGCTTCCAATGAATCAATCGCCACCTCCAAGTTTATGCTATTTGAATGAGAAATAAAATTATTATATATTAGTGAAGTTGTCATTAAGGAAAAATTAAATATGATTGAAATAGATTCTATTTTTGCTCCTTTTTTTTCTCTTGGTTTTTTAAGAAAATTCAGATCTAAAGTTTTCAAAAATCAAATTAGAGACATGAAAATTACTTGATTTTAAAAAAAAAATTAACACAAAATAAGTACCTAAAAACTCAAAAATCAAAACTAAAATTCTATCACATGCTATGAATATTTTTGCATCATAATTCGTCTAATTCTCAATGAAATTTAATTTTCATAAATTTATATAAATTCATCATTTTAAAATAAAAACAACAACACTCAAATTATAAAATTCGAATTAGAAATGAATTTTTTTATGGATTTTTAAATTTCAACCTCTTACCTACACAAAACTAAAAAAAAAAAAAAAAATTACTATCGATTCCAATATATATTTTTAACTAGGATTTTAAAACATAATTCATACTCATCTAAACATCTACTAAAACCAACATTTTCAATTAATTTTGAAATATAAAAAGCTAAGATGTGCTACCCTTTCCTGATTTATGAATTTCTCAAAACACTATTTGAGTCAAATTTGGTTGCTTCATAAATTTATCTATGATTGGTTCCTAGAAAATACTAAGAAAAGAAAAATAATGTTTTCATGTTTTGTTTTATTATGAAAAATATGAAAGAAAATTTTTATACACAATAGGAAAAAAAAATAAGTGAAATAAGATTGAAGTAATATAAAATAATTCATCAACTTAAATCTATTTTTTTACTTTTCTTTAATTTTTTTTCTCTATTTTCTTTCTTTCTAATTTTTTTTCTAAAATTTTTTTGGGAACCAAACATAACTAAATCATTTCAAAATATATGAATTTCTAATTAATTTTAATAATATTTGATTTTTTTTGTATAAATAATTTCTACGGAAAACCAAAGAGGAGAGAATTATTTTTCCTTTATGTACTCTTCAAGAACCAAACTCTTAGCATTTTTCCCCTCACTTTTTACTATTCATAATGAAATGTAACCTAAGATTTTTGGAAGAGTTGCCTTCTATATCTTAAAACCTTCAAAGAGATTTAAAGGTGAATTTTTATTGGTGCGACTGTGGTAATAGTGTGGCATCCGCAATCTTTGACTTGACATCAAAGAATGGTATATACACTATGATGCTTGTTCAAAGATGAATTTCAAAATGTAACTGCATTGTGACTTGACATCCCCAATCTTTATACCTATTCCGGAAAGCAAAAATCAATTTTTTGACATCTTAATCATAGAAGCTTTGAAGATAGCAATTTAATTTAATGACCTTATCAATTTTAGTTTAGTTTTATGATGGTAAAGTGCAAAATAATAATAATAATAATATTAATAAAGAATCTTTTGATGAAAGATTTAGGTAAGACACAATATATTTTTGGAATTAAGGTCCTTTGAAATAGTAAGAATAGAAGGTTGCATTGTCTCAGGCTACCTATATATTGATAAGCTTTTGGTTAAGTATGTGATGTAGAACTCCAAGAAGGGTTTACTTCTTTCTCAAGATCAATGTCCTAAAACCATTGAGAAGAAAGATCACATGAAGGTAGTAGTACCCTATGCTTTAACAGTGGATAACCTAATATATGCAATTATAGACCCTCCTTTTTGTCCTTCTAGCACATGTCCTATTATGTGTTCATTTGGTACTTTACAACAATTCCATGGAGGCCCATTACTACTCATGTGACCTATCTTCTTTGAGCCACTTTGGAGACTTTGTTTGAGGGGTTTATCCAGCTCCACATTATGACCTTGGCTACC
The DNA here is from genome assembly GCA_037355405.1 of Vitis amurensis. Lineage (NCBI taxonomy): Eukaryota > Viridiplantae > Streptophyta > Magnoliopsida > Vitales > Vitaceae > Vitis > Vitis amurensis. The sequence goes on along the minus strand of JBAPGN010001399.1, from coordinate 9,093 downwards.
CTTCAAGTTTAGATTAGGCTTCACTTAGGCGCACTTTAGGTTAGACTTAGTTAGGCCCACCTAGTCTCACCCTAGGCCCGTATAGCTATACCCGGCCCATTAGACACCACTTTAGGCCCATTTAGACACCTTAGACATACTTAGGCTCATTTAGACACCTTAGGTCCATCTAAGTTCACTTAGGCCCATTTAGACACACTTGACCCATTAGACATTCTTAGTATGACTTGTATGATTGCATGACTTATTTACTTATTTATTTATTTTCATTTATTTATTATTATTAATCACCTTTATCTAATCATTTATTATATTTATTTATTTATTTTAATTTATTTTTTATTGTTATCAATCACTTTTATTTATTTAGTTTTTTAGTTATTTAGTTATTTTATTTATTTATTCATCTATTTGTTCATTATCTTGTTATTTATTTATTTATCTATTATTATTATTTTATCATTCTCGATTTATTTAATTTATTTTATTTAATAATTTGAATTTTTTATAAAAATATCTACCAATGGAGACGTCTTTGGAAAAGGTATGACCTTTACGTGATATGCATGGATTCATTTTTGAAATTGAAAAAAGAGTTTTTCTGGTGGATGAGATGGAGAGTTAGGTGGGAGGAAAACTCCTTAGAGGGAATGACTGCTAATTGTTATATAAAAAGCTTTAGAAGATGGGTGTAGAGGCAACAAAAATGGAGGAATAGGCATAGGAAAAAAAAGGAGTTTTTCAAAAAGGAGACTTTGAGTACGTTACAGAAAAGGATAGGGAATTGGTTTTGGACGGAAAAAGCAGAAGGAGAGATCTGAGACTACAAACCAGTGGAGACTTTCTCGCCGGAAGGAAGCATTTCCAGGTACGTTTGCTGTAGACTCCTTCTTCATTCCCATATCCTTTTGTTATACATTAATCTTCACTGGATTTTGAGTTTCACCTAGATGCTTGGGTTTAGAAGGGCAAAGGTTGTATGTTTGTTGGCATTGGTGCTAGATTGTTTATATAATTATTGTGGTTGATCTCTTTCTTTGGAGTTCTCTAATTCAGGTTTAGGATAAAGACTCTGTTTTTCTATTTACTAGGTGTTATATGAGGATTGTGGTTGTCTCTTTTTGTATTTGAATTTTCTTATACTCCTATCACCAACCTGAGTCCATTGAATGAAATTCGAAATGTGGCCTTCATGGGCTCCTACTTTATTTTTTTGTTTTCTTTCTTTATACTTTATTTTCCTGATTGTCTCTTTCTGTTTTTTTGTGGGGAACTTTGGGTGCATAGTTGTATGTGCATCACCAATTAGTAATGCTAAAGATGTAGAAAGAGTGTAAATAATTTTTATTTTTATATTTGGAAATTATTTTTAATTTATTTTATTATATTTTATTTTATTCTATTAGTCTTATATTTTTGGGAAGATTCCTATTAAGAATTAATTTTTATTTTATTTTTATTCTATTAGTGTTATATTTTTGGGAAGAGTCTTATTAGGATTGTGCTAGTGGAGTTTCATTCCTTTTATAAGTAGAATCACCTTCCACTTTGTGTCATCTTCTAATTACAAGTAGATTCCCATTGGGACTATGTTAGTGGCCTATAAAAGCATGTCACCCCTCTCTCATAGACATATATCAATTTTTCAGAGAGTTTTTTAGGGAATATTTTCATACATTTATTTGGAGGAATTTTTTCAAAACCCGAGCTGTACACATCTTGCTTACAGAGTGTACCCAAAGCGAGATCTGGCTGTTGAATCCTGGAGGTAGACCACTGGTACCCTAGTGCACCGAGTTCGTCTTCGAGGAGGGTGGATCTATTTCAAGGATAGTGTTTGTCACGCTTCAGTTGATAAGTTTTTCTTCTTATTTATTGTGTTATTTGTTTGTGTCTTTTGGGCTAGTCTTTTGTTTCCATACCCTTAATTCCAACAATCTTGAATAAATCCAAATGGAAGCTTCCCTAGTTCACACCAGTCTTGACACCTCTAAAATTGATCCCTTCAATGGGACATTCTTTAAGAGATGGCAGGAAAGGGTTTTCTCTGCAATTGATGTAGTTAACTTAGGATACATTTTGACTAACCTAGAACCTTTGATGCAATGTTGACAAGTTCGGGAGCACCCTTGAACTTATGGGGAGAAGCTATCCTATCCGCATGTCATATTCAAAATAGAATACCTTACAAGAAATTTATATGGATCAACCTGAGGGTTGTGTAGTTCCAGGGAAGGAGAAAAAAGTGTATAAGTTGGTTAAATCACTATATGGGTTAAAACAAGCTCCCAAACAGTGGCACAACAAGTTTGATCATGTGTTAGTAACTAATGGTTATTCCATGAATGATTTTGATAAGTGTATTTACAACAAGTATGAGGATAACACATGTGTAGTCATCTGCCTTTATGTAGATGACATGTTGATCTTTGGAACTAGCCTAGAGGTTGTGTGTGAGACCAAGAAATTCCTAGGTTTTAAGTTTGATATGAAAGACCTAGGAGAGGCATAGGTGATTCTAGGAATTAAAATAACTAGAACACTTAAAGGGCTTAAAATTTCTCAAGAGCATTATGTTGAGAAGATCTTAAAGAAGTTAGTGCACTTTTATTGTAAACCAGTGTCAACTCCTTATGATCCCAAGTCACGGTTGAAGGAAAATAGAGAACATAGTGTTGCCCAAATAGAGTATGCTTAGATCATAGGGAGCCTAATGTACTTAATGAATTGTACCAGACCTGACATTGCTTATGCAGTAGGTAGATTGAGTCGATACACCCAAAGCCCTAATTAGGACCATTGGACAATTGTTCGTAGTCCTTAAGTATTTGAGAGGCACCATTAACTATGGTTTGTGCTTTAGTGGATTTCCAAGTGTCCTTGAAGGATTTAGTGATGCAAATTGGATCTCGGATTCAGATGAGATGAAATCCACTAGTGGATATGTTTTCACCCTTGGTGGAAGTGCAGTTTCTTAGAAGTCTACCAAGCAAACTTGCATTACTCAGTCTACTATGGAGGTTGAGTTTATTGCCTTAGAAAATGCAAGTTCTGAGGCTGAGTGGCTTAGAAACCTCTTAGCACATATCCCTTTATGAACGAGACCAGTCTTGTCTGTGTTTATGCGTTGTGATAGCCAAGTTGCAATTGCTAAGGCTAAGAATAAAATATTCAATGGGAAGAACAACCATATACACCCAAGGCACAATATGGTGTGACAACTACTTGAAACAAGGGTTATATCCCTAGAATTTGTGAGGTCGGAGTTGAATTTGGACGATCCTTTGACCAAACCACTAAATAAGAAACTAGTGGAAGAAATATCGAGGGAGATAGGGCTTATGCCTATTACAGAAGTCAAGAGTGGTGGTAACCCAACCTATTAGAATGGAAATTCCATGAAGTGGGTTCATATGGGTAATAACAAATCACTTGTTGACTTGAGGTGTTCTATCAACTCGAATTGTATGAGAGTCCATCCTTATGGTGTAGATAGAGCATATTCTGCCTTGACTAAGGTTGAGTGTTTACTCTTAATGAATACCATATTCCTTATGGATGGTATGTTTAAATGCAGAACATACTTGATGGATTCACCTATATGAGAATGGAGGTGGGGCCGTTTTCTATGAGAACTTAGGCAGGTTCTCTAGAGCTCTCATGAATATCCAGGCAAGGCGCATGGCCTATTTGTGCCAACCCGTTTTGTACAGCTCGTAGTGCAGTTGAGAAACGAATGTGGATAAAAGTCCCTTGAGTTACATCTAGAAACATTGGTTCATAGAAATTTACTTTCACCATGTTTCATGATTTAATACTTATTTGTCCTAAGACTGGTTCATAACCTTTGGGCACTAGTATTGATGCATTGGATTCTTTTTTCCTCCAAAAGAAAAAAATTATGTTTACACTCTATGGGGGATTGTAGGAAAAGTGTAAATAATTTCTATTTTTACTTTTGGGAATTATTTTTAATTTAATTTATTTTATTCTATTAGTCTTATATTTTTTGGGAGAGTCCTATTGAGAATTATTTTTTATTTTAATTTATTCTATTAGTGTTATATTTTTGGGAAGAGTCCTATTGGGATTGTGCTAGTGGAGTTTCATTCCTTTTATAAGTAGAATCACCTTCCACTTTGTGTCATCTTCTAATTACAAGTAGATTCCCATTGGGACTGTGTTAGTGGCCTATAAAAGCAGGTCACCCTTCTCTCATAGACATATATCAATTTTTCATAGAGTTTTTCAGGGAATATTTTCATACATCTATTTGGAGGAATTTTTTCAAAACTCGAATTGTACACATCTCGCTTACAAAGTGCACCCAAAGCAAGATGTGGTTGTTGAATCCTGGAGGTAAACCACTGGTACCCTAGTGCACCGAGTTCCTCTTCAAGGAGGGTAGATCTGTTTCAAGGACAGTGTTTTATCACGCCTCAACTGATAAGTTTTTCTTCTTATTTATTGTGTTCTTTGTTTATGTCTTTTGGGCTAGTCTTTTGTTTCCATACCCTTAATTCCAACAGAAGAATGGTTTCTAAATGCTGTTGGAACCTGATACTCAAGTTTGGAATAAGAGAGCAGGCTAAATGGTTTCCGATGTGATTGTATTAAGGAAATTATATATATTAGTTATTGTATGATTATCTTGACATAATTAGCCTTATATTTATGATTCTGTAGCCATATTTTAGGAGAAGATCTGATTCTGTAGCTATATTTTAGGAGAAGATTAAATCAAACATGTGTATATATATACTACATTCTGTTAATGAGAAAGGTATCCAATTCAAAGCCAATCTCTTTATTCTTGTTATGGTATCAGAGCCAGAACAACAAACCACCATGGCTGGCAGTCAGAAGGCTTCTGGATCAGAATATAAGACCATCGATCCTTCACATCCCCTCTATATTCATCATTCAGATCAACCAGGCCATGTTTTTGGTGCCCATCAAATTAAATGGGGTCAACTATCAATCATGGAGCAAAGCAGTTATTCATGCCCTTACTGCCAAGAAAACGATCGGCTTCGTCGACGGGACAGTTGAAGAACCATCGCAGGAAGATGAACCCTTTATGTTTGAACAGTGGAATCAATGCAACAGCATGATACTTTCTTGGCTAACTCATGCTGTTGAATCGGACATTGCTGAAGGAATTATCCATGCTAAAACAGCACGTGAAGTGTGGGTTGATTTACGCGACCAGTTTTCTCAAAAGAATGCTCCAGCGGTTTTTCAAATACAGAAATCAATCGCCACCATGTCGCAAGGAACGATGACAGTAGCTGCATATTTTACAAAGATCAAAGCTTTATGGGACGAGCTTTGATTACTACTCAAAATGTGCAATTTGATTAGCCTATAATCAATCCTTTTAACCACTTTTGAGTAGTAGTTTAGGCCTTTTAACTCAATTGGCATGTTAAGGGTCCTTTAAAGCAATTTTACTCATTTTGTGCAAGTTTTGGTGTTTTTGTTAGTATTTTGATCACCAAAGCAAGTCAAGTTTGAGGAGAGCTATGAGGAATCTTGGGCAAAGCTTAGAAAACATTTGCCAAGAGTGAATCCGGATTGCTAGGAGAAAAAGCAAAGAGGATCAGCTATGGAGCATATTCTTGATGACAGTCGTAGCAGCCACTTTTGGGGCACTTCCTGAAGTCCAAATGAAGCATGCTATATACCATTTCAAAGCTTAGGAAGTCAAAAATCCAATGCTTCAAACGGTATGCGATTTGGAGTTGAATTGAGGAAGTTGCAGCTGTTACAAGCAGATCACCCAAAAGTGCTGCGAAATCAGCCTTTTGTTGCGAAGTGATTTCGCAACACTTTTGTACAGTAGAATGTTTCTCCTTCTGACGATGCTCAATTTATACCGCGAGAAGGAAGCTTGGAACATCAAGATGGAAGCCAACTTTGCAAGCCTTCAGTGATGGCTTGGTCTTGCGGAAATATTTCGCAGCCCTCAAGGGTGTCTGCGAAATTTCGCAGCAACCATTTTCCTCCTGCGAAATGCCTCCTGAAGACTTCCGACAGCTGCTACCGACATTGGGAGATATTTTCCATTAGATTTTTGTTGTCTAAATCCCAAAATACTCCTTGTAAACCTCCAATTACAAGTTTCCTTAGTTTTTAAGTTAGTAAAAAGACCAAATATCTTTGTAACAATTAGTTTTATATTATGTTCATATATATACCTCTCGGGAGCATGTTCCAGGGAGGAGTTCCTTCTGTAACATTTTTGGTAAGCAAGTAAAGTTTACTTCCTTCTACTGCCTTACCTTCTCAATTTAATTTTCTTAGTTAAATACTAAGTTATGAACTCTCTGAGGAGTTTTCCCCAGAGAATGAGTAACTAAACCTCCAATTCCTTGGAGCTAAGGTAGCCGGGGGAGGTTCCAAGTGCAAAAATGCAAAGCTTTGTGGTTTTAGTTAGTAATGAAGAGGAAGTGAAATCCTTTAGTGATTTCAATGTTTTTAGTTAACTTAAAACACCCGGGAGTCACCTGGGCCAACACTTGGTAAGGCAAGTGATTTCCCACCATGGAAATGCACTAGTTTACCCTGTGCGAGCCTCTGGTAGGTGACTTCAGGGGAGGATTTTCTAGAATAGCCAACACTTGATAAGCTTTTGGACTCCTAGGAGACATCCATTAGTTATCTCTTGCGAGCTTTTGACGGGTAATCCAAGGTTAAGGATCACCTTGAATGGTTAAGGCTTAGTGAGAGGCTTAAACCACTGCAAGTTGAATCAGTGAGAGAATTAAAGTGAAATCCAATTGAAGGATGAATCTGTACCACACCAGCTAGAGAATTAACTATATGTTGAATCTCTAACGTGAGGAAAGGAACCATCTGACCGGAGCTATGGCTTTTGCATGAGGAACCACCCCAGTGTACCTAAGTCTTCAAGGAATGTTTTTCTTCCTAAGTTATTCCAAACTTCTATTAAGTCAACTAGTTTAAGTCTAAACCATCACCAACCTAAGTTTGTGTTTTACTTCTTAAACTAACCATGAAAGAAAACAAGACCAATTCACTTGGAATTGGTATCATTGAGTGCTTGTGAATCATTCCCAGTGAACGATCCTAAGGCCACTATACTATAGTAGCTTTTTATTTGCTACCCTAGTGTATGGTGTTAAAGGTATAAATTTTGTTGATCAATCCCTCATCCAAGGAGCACCAGCTGGACACTAATCAACTGAGACACCAATTGGGCACGAATCAAATGGCGCCGTTGCCGGGGAAATGAGTGTCAAGTTTGTAGTAATACCAGTTGTTGAGCACTTGTGATTTTCATCACAAGTTGGTAAAGTTTCTTTAATTTTACTAATTTTTATTCTTTCTTATATTTAAGTTAATCTTTTTTAAATTAAGCCTAGTTAATTTTGTTGTAGTAGCCCTGTTTCTTGTGTTGTCTTTTGTTTTCATTTTTGTTTGCAGCTGAATACTAGTTGTGTATGCCAAAGTGGATACGAGATAGTGGAGGAAGACTTGTTAAGTGTGATACACCTCAAAGACAAGAATTGGAAGTAATCTTGAATATCATGGAACCTACACCTGAAGATCAGCATAGTCACCAAGGTCGTCAAGATAATCCCAATGAATTCAGATTAATGAGGGATCGTATGCATCCACCTCGTATGAGTGGCACCATCATTATAGTCCCTCAGAGCAGCTAGTGATCAGAACCATATCTAGTTCCACTTCTCAACTTTCCATGGGATGGAGAAGTGAGAAATCTCTATCACATATTTAGGAAATTTGAGGATGTTTGTAAATACATTCCAAGATGAGGAGCCTCACATTGATTTGAGAGGCTTAAGTTATTCCTTTACTTTAATAAGGATAAGGCCAAAATTTGGCTGAATTCTTAAGGCCAAAGGAGTATCCGCTCTTGGACTGATTTACAAGCTGAATTCCTAAGAAATTTTTTCCTACTCATGAGAACAAATGGCTGAAAAGGCAAATTTCAAACTTTCTCAGCTAAAGAGAAGAGAAATTCTACACGGGTTGGGACGGTATCATGGAAGCTACATAAATGCTTGCCCTACCATGGCTTTGATTACATGGTTGTTGGTGAGTTTATTTTTATGATGGTATGTCCTCCTCAATGAAGCAACTCCTCGGACAATTGGTGGAGGAGATTTTATGAGTAAAAGAATCCAGAGGAAGGCTATGGATTTTTGAGCTATGTAAGCTGATGTTCAAAGGGGATGGATAAACCGACTAAAGGAGAAATGGGAAAGATGAAGTTCTCAGTTGAATGCTTAACAATGCTAAAGGCTGGATTATTCTTTGAAAGAGATGATGACATGAAAGCACAGATGGGCAGCCATGACAAAGAAGATTGGAGGAGCTGGAAGCTGAAAAAGAATCATAAGCAAAGCTGTTTGCTAAGCACCAGTGCAAGTGAAGCTGTGTCCCAATTGTCAGTCATATGAACATTTGGTGGGGGAATGCCCTGCAACTTCAACTGAAAGGGAAATGTATAGAGATCAAGCAAATGCTATTGGACAATTCAGGCCCAATAACAATGTGCCTTATGGAAATACTTACAATTCTAGTTGGAGGAATCATCCAAATTTCTCATGGAAGGCCAGAGCAACTCAATACCAACAGCCGATCCATCCATGCTCAGCAAATCTTCAAGTATTGAACAAGCAATAACCAATCTCAGCAAGGTAGTGGGAGATTTTGTTGAAAAGCAAGAAGCCATCAATGCTAGAGTCGATCAAAGAATGGATAGAATGGAGAATGGGTTGAATAAAAGGATAGATGGGCTGCAGAATGATATGAATCAAAAATTTGATAATATCCAGTATTCAATCTCCAGGCTTACAAATTTGAATACACTGCAAGAAAAGGGAAGATTTCCTTCTCAACCTCACCAAAATCCCAAAGGTGTCCATGAAGTGGAAAACCAAGAGGGAGAATCATCACAGGTGAAAGATGTCAAATCCTTGATCACTCTGAGGAGTGGTAAGAAAATTGAGAAGCCAATACCTGAGTCACATGTTGAGAAAGAAGAAGAGGTAAAGAAGGGAAAGGAAAAGGTAGATAAAGAGAGTGAAAAAATCACTGAAG
>JBAPGN010001398.1:0-23067 GCA_037355405.1 Vitis amurensis | reverse complement strand
TAAGAGAGAGATAGATGTTATTAAATTTCCACTGCTTTCCAACTTCTCCACTTTAACGTCACTTTGTCTTCCTTGAGAAAAGCTTTAAGAGCTTGTAATAGGAAGCATGGTGATGCGGCTTGTGTTCGGCCTTTACTGAGCTCATTCTATAAATCTTCCTCTTAAGTCTCCCCGCAGTTTGCCATTGTCTCTGGCCACAAATTCAAAATGGCTCCTGGATGTACTGTTGAGCTTATATTTGACAGAGCTTGCATTATTCAGATAAGAGAATAAACATGTAGTGCATACATAATTCATCTGTGAAGCTCTCTCTAACCAAGTTGCTTGCGCCTACCTATTCTTATGTGCCTGCATAATGATTAAATGTGGTTAGAAACAATAGAAAATAGCAATTTGTATGAGAAGTGCCATCTATAACATAAGAACAAAAATTAGATCAATTTCATAAGTTTTTCTTTCTATGATGATCCGGGTTTTAGTTATTAATTGACTTGACAGTTTAAACGGGTAGATAATAAATAGGGAAAATTTTGTGAAGTTGATAGTGAAAATCTCGGCCCTCTAAACAAACCTAACGTATGATACTATATGTTCATTTAGGATCACAAATTAAGGCAACCTAAATACAAGATAATCCAAAAAGTTAAACACACTTAGGTGCACGCTACAAGATTTATTGTACCATTATACATTAAAATTAAATCACAAAATATATCATATAGGTACTTGAAGAGCTCGTACTTCTCAATAATAAAAAAGTAACATGCTCGTTTTGTAAATGGTTATTTTAACGTAAAAAAATAAAGAAAAAAATTAAATATTTTATCTTTTAATATTCAACAAAAAATTATAATACAATAACAAAGTATAAAAATACATTACCTAAAGCGAAAAACAAACACCTCCACTTCCATTAAAGATGATTGAAAATGTAATTGGTTAACATACAACACTATACATTGGAGAGAGCCGATCATAGCAACGAAAAAATCATTATTATACAAAAAGGCACCCTTAAAAGCTACTCAAAAGCATATCGGGATACGACAGCGGATCAAAAATAAACAAAAAGGAATAGAATAAAATAATATCAGATCAGCCCTCAATCCTAGAACCTAACAATAAAATTGATTAAAGAACTAGCTCGCGTCATTGAGTATCTACGCATCCTATCACCAGAGCATGCTACGTGCGTCGACAAACACAAATATTGCACTATCGCCCGTCCTAAACACAAAGAGAATTTTTTAAATCTATGAATTGGAAATCTCCTCAATTTCTCACATTGCATCTTAACTATGTATCACATTGCTTGAAAACAATTACTTTGGATCTTAATACCTAACTTCAATTTTGATTCACAAGCTTCAAACTATTCAGATAGAAATGCAACTAACAATATATTTAGGAGTGATTCGAACCAAAGGTGTAAACCCTACATGTACTAAACTTCTCATACATTAACCATTAATTTGTTGGGTATCAATGTCCTATTGATGGTGACAAATCTGATTGCATTTTTTGTTACTAACTTTAAAAAAAAAAAAACCAATACAATCAACCTTTTAATGATATTAATCCGCTTCAATCTATCATTCTCGTATCTTGATTAGTCTATACATAAAAAACTATATACTATAAATTGAGGTGAATTATTCTCCCTACATTGGATGTGTTAATAAAACCTAGAATACTTAATAAAATGTTGTGGTCCAAATAATTAATTCTAATAAATAAGTTGCCCCTTTAATTATGTCATCGACCCACAAAAGCCTCAACTCCTTAGGTATAGAAAGACACAGGCTACGAGACGGAGTTGAGAGACACACGATGTTAAGTATAAGTAGACCGCACATTTCTGTCGAAGTCTCTTGTTGCCGACCTTCTGAGGCACAGACTATAAGCAAGAGTCTACTAATCAGCGAAAATTAATGACGCATATTGACAGATACGCCAGTAGGTAATGCCCTTGGAGCTGCAGCTCGGAAGAAAACATAGTACGAGACTTGAACCAGGCTCATAGAATCACGGCCAGAATATTTTTTCACTAACTAGCCATCGGCAATTCCTATCCATATCAAATCTGCTACCTTACATACTTTAATGCTGCACCAATAAAAAAACAAAAAAAAAACAGCCCACAGAAGAAAAGCCATGAAGGATGAAATGCAAATATTGGATTCACTCACTTATAGTTCACTGCTTGCCAAAATGAATCTTTTAAAACCTTTTGAGACTCCCGTCCCTCAAATCCTAAGACACACAAAATTAAACCAAGCATTCATAAGTTTACTAACATATAAATTATATTCATAATCTATCCATATTAAAATATGATAAAGTAGGTTTATTTACATGAATCAATCACATATAAAATATAGATCAGGTAACAGAACGATGATAATGTGACTATGAAATAATTACGCATTAAAAGTCGTAATGACTTCATATGTAATAGTGGTGCGGGCCTAATAGAACCTCCTCCCTTTCCCGATTATATTTTTCCCTCCATCCTTTGTATCTTCCTATCTCTAAATTAGGTGGGTCAATGTGACTCTAAATGTCACTCTGGATAAGTAAAGCCATTAGCCTGAACCATTCCCATATAGAATTCATCTTATTTTAAAATTCTCAATTCCGTATCCATTAGCATGAGGATCAGCCCAAAAAGATAGTGAGCGAGCGCTCGTCTAAGTTCACGCATTGATGTCCCTTCTCAATATAAAATCACATAAAATCCCAAACATTAATCGAAAATCCCTAATAAGAATATATGAATAATAGTCGTGAATAACAAGTTATTACCATGTCATTATACTGCGAGCATGTCCTCATGTTGCTAGGGTCTACATTTGAAAGTGTCCTGTCATATTTCCACTAGTCTGTTTAACCTTTCCAATTAGCCATAGGTTCTCATCCATTCCACTTTGTCTGTTGTCTGCCTTCTTCCTACGTTCTTTTTTCACGGAATTCCATCGGTTTTATGTTATCTCTGGCCTCTGCCCATATCATAATCAATTACCATATTATAAAAAAGAGGGGTCGATAAAAATTTCTCTCAATTGATTCACCAAAAAAATATAAAATGAAGTTTAAATTCATGAGAAAAGTCTTTTAGTTATCTAATTAGCCTTTTTTTAATAGATTTTCTTGACTTTTAAGCATTTGACCCAAGTAAATAATAAAACAAACCTTAGTTTAAAATTTTGTAAAATTTTAGTAACTTATAAAAATTTAAAATCATTTATAAATTAAATATATTATTAATAATACTTTCTATTAAATATTTTAAATTTGTGTGTAAAAAATTTCAAATATAGAAAAATTGAAAAAATTTTCCTAATTTCACACATATTTTTAAAACAACTCCATCTTAAAACACTTAATAAACCTCAGAACCAACAAGAAGAGAATAAGAACAACAGGATAAAGTAAACGATTGAGAATTTAGGTGAAACCGAACCCAATGACAAGCACTCGGCGCCCACCTACTCTTAAATACAATCAAACTCCGGACACATAATTTTAAAGAAACTACTTAGGGAGAATTGTATTCAGTCTCCCACTAATTGTCTTAATCTATTTTTCTTAATATTAATATACTATTGTATATTTATTTGTACAAACATTTGTATCTATCTATTATCCACTAAATCAAACCAGTACTATTTTATTTTTATAATATAACTTTTTGTATTATTACTACAACCAATAAAATACAAAATATTTAAAATAATTTAAGAATACTTTTCCAATAATGTCTGTTTATGAATCAATCAATTTTTAAGTCTTAATTTTATTAAAAAATTTAAAATTAACATTTTTTTTTTGTGTGTTATGCCTTACCAATATAATCAATTTGCTCAAAACATATTTTTTTAAAAAAATGAAATAATAACCATTTTTGATACATATTATAATACATTTAAATAAATCTCCTTAAAATAAATTTTCTAAAAAGAAGGAATAATGCTAACTTTAGAATAAAAATGTTGATGATCGGTAATTGTAAAGTAATAGAATTGTTACAAAAAATGTTTGCTTCTAAAAATATTAAAAAATAAAGTTAATTAAAAATCTATGTATTTCAATTCTTTTTTCAATAAATCAAAAATGAAATAAATGAAGAGATTAGATTTTAATTTTTAATCTATTTTCTCTATCTTTTATTTTTTCTCAATTTTCCAAATACGCAAAATAATATCGTAAAGGTTAACAAAATTTGTCAATTTAACAATTGAGAACTATTTCATTAAATTTGTTATTTCCTTAAAGAAACTATAAAAATATCTGAAAATCTTCCTTTAATTATATCTAAATCGCTAACAAGATACAAATGATTGTAAACACCATAATGATCAGATACAATATTATCCTATCTTCATTATAGAGAGAGAACCTATATCACAATATATACACACCCACACCTAAAAACAATTCAAACGCTAAACGAATAACAATGTTTGTAACACTGACACCAAAATTGCAACCAAGGAATGATAGAGACACCCACACTATCTATCTCTATCTATCTCAAGAAGCGTAGCGCAAATCAAAAACACAAAAAAAAACAGAACCGATATAAGACAAAATATACCCCCACCACCCCAAACACTCACATTCTACACAGCACAATGTAACAAAATAACCTGCACGCGGAAAGACAATTTTCGACCCAAAGCGAAGAAGATGAGTGAGGAGAAAGAGAAGTATATATACCGAGCGAAGTTATATCACACACATTAACCAACTTCCCAAAAATCAAGGGAAAGGCGCGGGAGGGTATCAAAACGTAGCATAGTCAATCACTTGCGCAGTAGGAAACAAGGCGCGCCTTCCTTTTCGTCCTCCATAAGTCCTGCTTGAACCTCGCCGTCCCACACCAACATCAATATCAAGTCCTCATACCCTCACTATAGCACTAGCACGGACAAGTTTACTTAACCAGCAAGCTAGCAATCGAATAATGTGAACACGTCCTTGCTCTGAAAAGCCCTATATTTCTCCAATTACACCTTTCCTGCCACATTATCCACTGAATAATGCTGGTCCTTCGCTGCAAAGTAAGCATAACCAATCATCTTGGGTGAACCACCTCCCGGACTGCGGACTTCGCGGGCTATAGCTCGAGTAGTCAGCAATCTCCGTTGAGATCACCGGAAGTAGCCGGGCATGCATACCGGGATGGTTGCTGTTTGTAGCATGTTGTTTTCCTTGGTGGCAATTTTCCTTCGGCGCTTGTTTGGGACTAAGGTGCAAAGGCTTTCTCTAAGGGTTCCTGACGAAAGGCGGAAAAGAATGGGATAAGTCTTTTTAGTCTGTCATTGGTCGGGTGAAAAGAATCTCCAAATTATCTTTCCTCCTTCAATCTTGCATTAACAAAATAACCTCAAATTATTTAGTCTGATGGGGCAAGATGGTAAAAGACCCCAAGCATGCCCTCATGCCCTCCGCCTCCAACATGATGTGCTTCTATTTAATGTCATCCTATTCTCAATATTTTATGATTATTATTATTTGACTCTGTCTCAATGCGAATTTGGAGCCCATGAGAAAAAAAGGTTTTACAAAAATATGACAAAACCAAAATCATGAACATGTTGTACGGCCTCATCCAATTAAAAACTGTACCTAAATACACTAGTCAAACCGCCCAGAGTCTAGCCCCCCACAAAACTTTCCTCCAACCCATCTGTCTGAAAATATATATTAAAAAACCATAAAGAAGTATTCTTTGATTTAGTTCCACTGACATTTTCTCATCCTATAAAAAAATTAAAACAGAAACGATTGGTTTTTATTTTTATTTTTTTCATGCATTCCCAGATTTCTTCATTCTTCCTAAGCATTTCAACAAAGCGCCCGTAAAATTAAATCACTAAACTGCCACCACTTCTATCTTAAATATATCAACAAGAAAAAAAAAAAAAAAATCTCTTCTTGGCAATATTCCAGGAGACGAGAAAGAAGAAATCACTCACAAAAAACATCGATGAAAAACGAAAGAGAACAAGAAGAATGAAGAGTTGAACCCCTCTGAATCGCCTCCGACCTTCTCTGAAAATCAACTAACAGTTTCTCCATGCGACAACCATTTCAACTCCCTTCCATCCAACACTTCTCCTGCTACCCTCCTTCTCCCTCCCTCTCCCTCCTCTCTCCTTCTTCTTCTTCTTTTCCTGCAAATTCCTCAGTCCACCCTTCATTAGTCACTCCTTTGATTCCTCAGCTTCAGATTATACATGCATTTAGTTTTAAAAACAAGAAGAAGAAAAAGCTCTTTATTGCTGGCTTTTCCCTGTTGCTGTGTATGCGTGTGCATATTTGAAGACAAAGTACTGAATGAAGTGGAAAAAACGAAGAAGAAAGCTAAGTTGAAAGCCAACAACATCTTTGGGTTCCAATAAGCTCTGATGGACTTTCTATGAGCATGAACCCCTTTTTATACCTTTCTTTTTTTAATTAATCCCTTGTCACCACGAAAATATGACCAGAATAATCAATACTAGTAGCCAAGATGATCACGAATATACATGGCTCTAATACATAACAAAATATTTTTTTATTTTCCGATCGTAATTAAAAGCAATAATAACTAATCATATTTTAAGAAAAGCCGTAATTAGAATACGTAATTGATAGTAACAGATACTAATTAAGGTAAGCAAATCCGGATATTAAAAAATCCTTTTTTATGGTGTTGTTAACTTGGATGTAACGGCAGTAATAGTAAATATATTAGGAGATTTTAATACATTAATTTATTTGCGGTAGTGTTCCAAAACCGACGTTTACGATGTCCTAAATGATAAAACGATGGTTGAGGTAGTTTTGACTCTTCGGCACTAACCTGCTCATATACCTTCAATATTAAATTTACAAGTATTTGTTTAATCAAGGCATAATAAAGATTAATGTCTTGTATAATTAATTAGAAATATCGGCTTCGGCCAAAATTCACGGTTCAGATTGATTGCATTCTTTTTATATCATAGTTTATTTGAATTTTAATCTTTATTAATAGTCTGAACCTCGCTCTGCTTAAATATCCCATCTTGATTTTTTCTTCAATTCGGAGGCGACGCTTTGAACGATTCGCTGAAAAGGACAGAAATCTAAAAATGTGAAACCAACTTTAGCCGACGTTACGAAATATTATCAATATTCATCATGCACAATAAATAGGTTACAAATATTATATAATAAAAAAAATTATTTTAATAGTAAATTCTTATTTCACACGTCAAAAAAATATTACTTGATTATTTGACCGAATAACAAACAATTATTAATTATATTGTTAGGCCTCGTTGGTAAAATAGCCATAATAAAGAGGTGGTGTTCGTGATGGCGTGCAGCATTTGGTAGAGGAATCAAAGTGGGTGGACCGTACCAGATGAAGTTTGGGCTTAGATCTGTGTCTAAAGCGATTATGTGGTTGGTGACTTGACAGGATGAAGATGTAACACATCCACTAGGATTGACTTTGATTTTGGGTCTGTTCTTGCGTCCTATACGGTCTATACTAAGCTTCCTTCGTGGAAAAAATTCACCTCTTTCTTTCTATTAATTATATTAAGAAAAACAAATTTGTAATATGAAAATCATATGGACAATATTCCTTTCAAATTCCCGAAGATAGAATAAATTTGTGTATTTACTCTAAGCCATGTTTGTTTCCGAAAGTATCAAAGAAAAAAATTTAAGGGAAAATGTTTTTCGTATATTTGATGTATCGTAGAAAATATAAAAAGATCAATATAATAAAAAAATAGTTAGAAAATTTATATATTTTTTAAGTGAAAAAATTGAAGAAATATATATAAAAATAATTTATTGATCTTTAATTTTGTATTTTTATTTTGGTGCCAAATATAGTTTAGATCTTGTTTGAAAAATACATTACTTATTAAGTTATGAAAAAAAAAATGAATTAATATTGTACAATTGAATTTTTATGTTTGAAAATTATACTTTTGAAAAATATTATGAAAAAAGAATTTTAATTTTAGAAAAATTTAATAATCGAGATTTATTCCTTGTATCTGTTTGAAGAGAAGAGAAAACGGTGATTTGGAAGTTTTAGCTAATTATTAGTATTAATGCTCATGTTGTTGTAATGGATGCATAAAAATTGGAACCAAAGCATTGCTTGATAAAAAATCAAAAAGAAAGAATAAAATTGTGCTTACAAAAAAGTTAGAATCAGAATATCCTTTGAATATATCTAATTTGATTCACATTCAGAAGAAAAAGTGAATGTTAATGTAAAAAGAATTATCATTAGCACAAAGGCATTAATATTCTGTTTATGTGTTAACAAACGGGAATGACTATATCTATGAAGAAAACCTCTAATGACTTTAAATTATTTATTACTAATTGGTTTTTTACTAATTAGAGTGTCCCATGTATTACTCAACACCCTGCATTGTGATTCCAACTGCCTTTATTTATACAAATATAAATTTAATTTGATTTTAGTCTTATTTATTTATATCTTAGATTTATTTATCTGTATCCTTATTTAACGAGTTCAAATTTTAAAAAATTTATAAGAAAAAAAAATCTAAAGTATCGAATCAGCATCTATAAAATTAACTTTATTTTGTGTTTTCAACGATTCAGATTCAAGCAATTGCTTTGTGATTAACTATTTTACGAGCTCAATAAAAAGCATACAAACTCATGTGAATTGTTTTCCTTAAAAGTGAAAATAGAGCATATTCCTTGTGCCTAACTTTGTCATCAATTTGTTGACATTTTTATAACTATATACGTCACTTTGAAAATTTATTTCAAATCAATGATTTCATTAATTTTATTTCAAAATCAGGAAAAATGGGATTTACATCACTCTTTGAAATGATCCATTGGTTGACCCAATATATTGAAGACAAATTGCAGGATGACAAATTCATATTCAATCGTCATACAAAGAAAGAGAAGGCTTTATAGCTGCTTATTTTGGTTCTCCCAATACGCATCCCCCCACATCTCCACTTGCCTTGTTAAATTCTCCTTTTTGTTCAGGAAAGCCCTGAGGGCCTCAGGACTATAGGGTGGAGGCATGGAACATGGGGCTGAATCACTAGGAGACTTCACCGTGGATTCCATTACAAACTTCTGCAACACCGCGTCTGCACTGCAATCCATTGTTTCCAAGCAGAGCTCGACAGCTCCTGGCGGTACTGCTGGCTTGAACTTCAAGAGCTTTGAGTACTCATTCAACAGATGAAACATGTAGTCATACACAAAATCCATCTTTAGTTCTTCGTGAATGAAGTTGCTTCCTCCCTTACCAATTTCCTGGGCCTAAGTACACAATTTCACAAAATTTCGTTTCCAAGTTCAGCTCTTAGAAAAAGGGAAAAAAAAAAAATTAACATCAACAAATTATTTTAATTCATTTCACCTCTTTTTCTAACTTTTTTTTGTCTTTCAAAGCAAACATAACCTAAGATTTCACGGGTTACCTTTTCAGGGTGAGTGTTACCCCATTCAACAGCAAATTTAAGATCTCGACACTTGTTTCTAGGCCTAATGGGCCAGTAGTGCAGCAATGGCACCATGCTCCTAGTGAAGAAATCATGGTGATAAGGTTTTATCAGAAGTGTCATGGAGTCGCATGCTAGGACGTATTTTTCACTCACAGACCATCCCCATCCTTCTACATAGATCTTGTACCTTCATGTGAATATTGCCCACAAGAAAATTTCAAAATTTTCTCAAGAAAAAAGCATAAAAGAAATGAGAGAAAATTGAAATACCTGTGGGTGCATTGATCTGCTAGATTAGAGTTCTTGAACCCTCCATTGGATTCTTTTTCCCAGTTCTGAAAAAATATAATAATGTTATGTGCTTGTGTCCATGGCCTATTAGCCTAGATTAGATATGACTCTAACCGTGGCATATTAGCCTAGATGTGATATGAAAAACTAGTCATCATAGGCTGGAAAACCAACTCATCACCAACACGATAATTCAACATGATATCGGAAATTCTATTCGATATTAGGGTTTGTCATTTTAATAAATAAAAAAATTGCATGTCATGATCAAGCATGATATGATTGATTATTAGAGTTCAAATTAAGAACAAGACATGATGGGAAGAAAACAAAAAAATGTGCAAAGAAATAGGAGAAGCAAAGGACAAGAGGACCAAGAAAGACTTACAAGGTGAGTCCAATAGAGTAAGACAAGGATAATGATAGATAATATAACAAAGAAATGGAAAACATTTGATGAAGTTCCCCTCACCCCCCTGTTAAATCTCGCTTCACTAGCCATTGATCTTACCCACGATGGAGAAGATGATACACAAGAATTTAGAGGAGAACACGAGTATAAAAAATATATTAAAAGTTAAAATAAACAAAAGTAAATAAAAATAAAAATATACAACTAATCATATTAATTAGTTTTGGTTTTTTTATAATAAATTATTTTATTGATTTCCTTTTTCTCTCTAGGATGTTTTTCTTTCTTAATCTTCTTGCTTTTATTTTTATTAGTTGTCATAATGAGAAGATCTTGCAGACCCACTATTTGAGTTTTACTTTTAATATTTTATATATTAAGATTTGTTCATTTCAACATATTGAAGGAACAATTCTTAATAATAAAAATTTTAAAAAGAAAAGTTATTTTACAAAAAGAAAAAGGAAAAAAAAATTGTGGAGGATGTAAAATGTAAATTATTTGGAAAGAGGATACAGATAAATAGCTATTTTAAAATAAAAAGGTGGATAAATATTTAAAGTAATATATCTAAATCATATTGGACAATGATTTATTTTCTCGATGAATTTGAATATACCAAATAAAAGAAATATCAAATATAGATAACTAATATAAATAAATAAATAAATATACTAAAGTATTTATGTATTGAAAAATTGGAAAATGTATCATACTAATGAAGGGTGGTCAAAGTTGGATTTGATTTGATTTTTAATTCTACTTCTAATCAAACCAAATCAATGGATTAAGAAAATATAATTAATCAAAATAAAAAAAATTGGTATGAATTAATTGGTAAATTAGTTTGGCCCCTAACATTTTTTTTTCTAATATCGAGCTTTCTAATTTTCCATTTAAATAATTTTGAATGTTCAATAAATATAGCTTTTTAAGCTCTAAATCATAAACTTTTTAAAATTTATCCTTTAAATCGTTTCAAAGTTTTACATCTAATTTTCCTTCTTCATCCTAAGTTTTCTTTTTTCTTTTTTCTTTTTCTACTTTTCATATATTCAAGTGAAATTAATCGAGATTATTCGATACCATATTGTAAAATTTTATTTGATACAAAATAAAAAATAAAAAAATTGTCTATGTCATCCAAAGAGATAGAAGATTTAGGTCATTGTAGGCCCTAAAATTTGTCCTGATTTTTATTTTTACATTAATTTTAAACCCAATTTTGTCCTCAATTTTAAATCCCAATTACATATAATATTTTTTGTCCACTCATTCTTTAATTCTTAGTTTTTATTATTATTTTGTATATTATATCATTTTATTTTATTATTATTACTTTTTTATTATTATTATTATATTTATTTTATTTTCTCTCTCCTCTCTCTTTCTTTTTCTCCTCCACCTACCTATCCCACACACACTCTCTCTCCTCCCATACCCCTAGCTAGTTTTTTTTCTTTATTTTATTATTCTTCTTCCCTCCAATTTATTTTTTTTTTCTTCCGTGGATTCTTTTTCAATTTTTTTTTGGGGAATTTGTGTAACCATACACCAAGGGGCAAAATTTTGCCTTTTGGAAACTTTACTTTTTACTTTTCAAATTCAGTGGATTTTGTGAAAAAATAAACAACCTTTCATACATTGTAATAATGATGTTGAGACCCTTCCAAAAATACCCTCCTATAGTTTGATATCTCTTCTAGTTGAATAAGTTGCTTGTTGTCCACTTAAGCCAATGACATGGCTCAGTTACATGTCATTGGCCAGCTAAACACTCCACATGGATTGATGTTTAAAAAAATATTTACCCCTAAATGTTTTCTTCTTTCTTCAACCAAACCCTAACACCAAAAACCCATGTTTTTTCTTGTTCGTTCACAAGCACAACCCATCACAAGGCGAAATGATCCATAAAAAAATTGGTAGGTTCTCAAATTGCGATAACCCATCAACCCCAAACGAACCTCCAAAATTGATATCTTATTTTGTTTCTCCTCCATCACCATAAGGAAGATCACATCTTCATTTTCCCAACAAACATCAATCTGAAAACAAAAGTCCAAGTGTGAACCCCTTAACAAAGGCCAAGTAGACAAAAAAACCCGTTTCCTTCTTCTTATTTCAGGAGTGACAATCATTTTTCTCCTGGTTGTACTTCCTATTTTGCTTTTACATTGAAAAATGAGAAAGAAAGCAATTGAGAGAACGAGATAACGAAGAATAAAAATATTGTAGTTGCATTTAACTTTTAAAGCAAGGGTTTTTCCAGGTGATATATATATGTTATTAAATTTTGTAATAACTTTATATTTTGATTTGTCATTTTGATTATTTGAGATTTGAATAATGTCATAGTTATGTGATTTGTGTAATTTTGTGATTTAAACTTGATTACATTGCATATTTCTACATGTTCAATGTCCATTAATATTGTATCTAAATTTAAATTTTAATTTATTTAGGGTTTATTTGAAATGAAATATGGCTTAAAATTTGATAAATGATGGGAAAATGAGATGGTGGTAAGCTATATTGATTTTGTTTTATTTTCTGAATTGTTGTGTTTGTGTTGTATGTGGTTGTTGGGAAGAATACGGAAAAGAGAAGAAAAATATGACTATTGCATGTGAAGGGAATACAATTTTTAGGAATGTTCAAACAATTTGTTGTTTAATGTTGTTTATATGAGATTCGAGATGTTTTGTTGTTTAATGTTGTTTATATGGAATTCCAAAATAGAATTTTATTTTTATTTTTTGACAGTTACAAACTTACAACCTCACTAGTTTCAGTGAGATTTCCCATATTTATTTATTTTTCTGAAAAATGGGTAAAAATACCCATTAATACTGAAATCTCGACGATATTTTTAAAAAATTACCTAATTTTCTGTCAAATATCTCAACAAGCAACAATAACAACCCAAATTAACTCATAAATCCATTACATTCGTACCCAGGAAAGCTCCTCTCAGCTCGGACCACCTCTCTCTGTTTTCATTGCAAGCTCTCCTCACGAATTGTGGCTGTGAAAGAAAGTGAAAAAAAATGGGTTTTTGGAGTTAGGGTTTGGTTCAAGAGAGAAAAAGGGATTTGGGGGGTTTGGTTCAAAGAGAGAATAAGGGATTTGGGGGGTTTGGTTCAAAGAGAGAAGAAGGGATTTAGGGTTTTGATTCAACACAGATGAAAGGATTTTGGGTAAATCTCACTATTATATTTTAGTAAATATTTTTTTTTTAAATATTGCCACGTGGAGTGTCTACATGTCATATGAGCCATGTCATTGGCTTAAGTGAAACATGGCTTTCCTGAGCAATTGATTATGTCAAAGTGCATGAGGGTATTATTGGAAGGGCCCTCAATATCACTATTACAGTGTATGAAAGGTGGTTTATTTTCCACAAAATCCATTGAATTTGAAAAGTAAAAAGTAAAGTTTCACAAAGGCAAAATTTTGCCCCTTGGTGTATGGTTCCATAAATTCCCTCCCCTTTTTTTGCTCTTCCCCCAAAAGACCATAGTGGCCGGCTACCTCTTTCTCTCTTCTCTTCCCATTTTGCCCCTTTGCCATTTTTTTCCTCTCTCCCCCAACTACTGCCCGTGCCCCCCCCCCCCCTCCCCCGGGGTCTTCTCCATCATCTGCCTTCCCCCTCCATTCACTCCCATAGTGCCCAGCAACCTCATCTCCCCACTTCATTTCTCATCCATTTCCCCATTTTTTCACTGCATAGACGACCACAGCCGGCTTCCCCATTTTTATTTTCCCATTCTTTATTTTTATTTTTTACTTTTTATTTTGACTACCCAAACATCACACCCAGTCGAAACCCTTATTCACATCTCTTTTTCCTTTTTCTATTTCTCTCCTAGGGGACTCACAGGGAATTGACAAATTCTTCTTTCTCGTTCTTCTTCAACTTTTTTTTCCAACCTTTTCTCCACCCAAAAACACCCAATAGTTGGCTCCCCATTTCTCTTTCATTTTTATTTTTTATTTTATTTTATTTTATTTTATTTGTGTTTCCTAAAAAGCCATCCACTGTTGTTGGCAAGATCTTCGGCCGGTAGCCGTCGGCGAGCCCCAGTCGGCTGACGACCTCCTCTCTTTTTCTCTCATTCTCTCACTTCCTCCTATCACTCATTTTCCATTATTATTATTATAATTATTATTATTATTATTATTACTACTACTACTACTACTATTTTTCTTTATTTTCCTTGATTTGGTTTTAATAGCAATTGTAGTTTATGAAATTTGAATTATTGGATTAATATGTAACTTGGGTTAATTTATTATTGATGGATTAATTTGAAATTTGTTAATTTGGTTTTGTGGTTATATTAAATTTGATTATTAATTTGGGATATTTGGATTACATCAATTACATATTATTTAATTGGAGTTGGGCCTATTGTTGATTGATTATTTGTTTGGGTTTATTATATTGAACTTGAAATACTATTTCTTTTGGCCATGTGTATTATTAATGTGTGCTTGTTAATTGACTATTTGTTTGGGCTTGAGATATTATTATTTTTTGTCATGTGTCTTATTAATGTGAGCTTGTTAATTGATGTGAATTTTGGGCCCACAATGTGGGTGAAATTTGTTGGATGAATTGAATATTTGATATGAGCTTTGTCCAATTGAATTATTTAATTTGAACATGGGGTAATTATGGTGTATATTAAATTATGTTTAGATTATGGAATATTAAATTTAGGCATAATGGGATTTATCTTAATTTATCGTGTTTTGGGATTGATTAATTGGGTTTATATTTTGGCTATTAATTTGAAAATTTTATATTAGGGTCTATTATATGTGAGATATTTTTATTGGGTTATATTTGTTAATTTGGGTCCATTTATAATTGGTGAAATTTATTAAACTAATTTGAAGTTTGAATAACTATTTTGGACTCTACATGTTTTTGAATATTTACATTTGTATTATTCTTGTCTTTTGCATGGGTTTATTCTACAATCTTGTTGGCTGAGTACGAATTGATGACACGTGGAGTTTGTTGTAAGTTTATTTTGGTACATATTTTATTTTCCACTTTTATTTGGTTTAATTCTTAATCGTCTTTGTAAATATTCATTCGTATATATTTATTGAGTGTGTATAGAATTGAACATCAAACAAACTAAAAATTTTGTTTAATTAAGAGGAAGAATTCAATAAATATGTTTTAATAAAATAATAATTTTAAAATATTCTTTTTAATAAAAGAAAGTTTTTTTTATTTATAAAAATTCAGAAAAATGCATTTAGAAAAATCCAAAAGAATAGTTTTTTATAGAATGTGAAATTTTGTTTTTAATAAAATTGTCCAAAAATTTATTCATTTAATAAAAATTGTCTAAAAAAAATTTGTTTTGTAAATAAAGTCGTCCAAAAAAAATTATTTTTTAATAAAATTGTCGAACAAAATATTTTTTTGAATTCTTTTTCCTTAATTAAAATGGGATTAAAAATGTTTTTTAGAAATAGAATATTTAAATATTTAGTTTTTTTAATTAAAATTTCTTTTGCAAATAAAGTTATGTCGTTTTAAATAATTTGTAAAAATCACTTTTTTTAAATGAAAATGAATCAAAATACTTTTGTAAATAAAATTGTAAAAATTCATTATTTTCTAAAAAAAAAAAACAAGTAAAATAATTTTTGTTGCCCAATTAAAATTTTGTAATAATTTCTTTTATACAATAAGTACAAATATTTTTTTTTTTAAAAAAATTAAATACAAATGAAATTGAATCAAATCATTAATTGAAAATAAATTAAAACTTTTTTTTTGTAAATAAATAAATCAAAAAGCATTAATTCAAAATCCTTTGAAATTTTTTGAAAACAATTTTTTTTAATATTTTTTTTGGGTTCAATAACTCATTTTGCATAATTCTTTGTCATTTATTTTGTGTATTCTTGTAATTAGATTTCATCATTATTTTTATCTATATTGATTTTCACTATGACTTGTATATACTCATTTGCATTATTATTTTTCTTGGTATCCATAATTAGTTAATTAATTATCACAATTTCTTCAATTAGTTTAGTAAAGACCGTATGTATACAGGTTTAGAGGGGTGCTACAGCTCACCACCGTACCTTCCCGATAAGTAACTTGACCCCCCTAACCCAAACTGACCTGTTTTTTTCCTTGATGAGTCACACTTAGGGTTTTTTTTTTTTTTCCCTTTAAAAATAAAACAAAAATAAGTGGTGACTCCAAGTCTTTTTTCTAAAAATCAAATTTTCACCAAACAAATAAAAAAACGAGTTTTGCCATCGAGTGGGAATGCATCGAGCAAAATGCGGGGTCCACAATCATATTTGGTAATTATTTTTTAAAATTGTTTTCTAATATCTTATTGAACAAATGTCTCTTTGAGATCCTAATATTATTTTAACCTATTTTCTATATCTTTAAATATGTTTTTAAAATAATTTTTATATGTAATACTTTATTTTTAATTATTTCTATATTTGTATAATTAAAAATAACTAAAGATATTCCCTAAAATACCATGTTCCAATTTCTTAAGAATAAAAAATTATTTCTATTTTATTATTATCAAATGTATTTTTTTTTCCCAAAAAAAATAAAAAACTATTTTTGAAAACCATTGACAAATAGGCCTCAATAACCCTTTTCATGTAAGTATTTTCAAGGTAATAGTATATTCATTTTGTCAATAAGTTACTTGAGATGCTTTATAAACTCCTCAAATGCGATCAAATTTTGGTCTAGTGAAAATTACCAATTATAATCTACAATATTCATTCCCCCACAGCTCCACTTGCCCTGTTGCATTGGCTTTTCTCTCAATAAAATCATGGAACCCTGGAGGATCATATGGAGGAGGCAAGCTGCAAGGAGTGGTATCAGTAGGAATCTTCTCTAGGGATTCATCCATGAACTTCCTCCATGCACCTTCTGCAGGGCATGCCATTGTTTCTGCACAAACCTCCACTGCTCCTGGTGGTATGGTTGGCTTGAACTTCAAGAGTTTTGCGTACTCGTTCAATAGATGGAACATGTAATCATACACATAATCCATCTTCAGATCCTCCTGAATGAACTTGCTCGTCGTCTCCCCCATTGTCTGTGCCTGCAAGTCCATGAAACTCAATAGTCCATGTTTTGACAAAACGCAATGTATAAATACTATTATTTGAAAATAATAGATACCTTATCGGTGTGATTGTTGCCCCATTCCATAGCAAACCTAAGATCCCTACACTTGTTGTTGTCCCTAATAGGCCAATAATGTTGCAATGGCACCAACCCCCTTATGAAGAAATCATGGTAACGGGGCCTTATGAGTAAGGTCATGGAGTCACAAGCTAGAATGTACTTCTCACTCACAGACCACGCCCATCCCTCTATATAAATCTTGTATCTGTAAGCTGAATACACGTGTGAGTTCACACGTTCTCACTTCTGATATGGTCCAACACTTTGACCATGTCCTCCACCATCTCACTTCCGCTGCGATTAAGGAGCACGTTCCACCAACTGCTCAACATGGTGGCAAGAGGCAACGTGGTTTGATGGAAACCACGGTTATAAATTTTTTCAGAAAATGGTCCCGAACTCACTCTGCTATTATCTTCAGAAAAACACCATCTAAAAAAGGAGAGATCAGAGTTTGGAAATCTGGGTTTTTGAAACCAACTACAATGGCTGGAGGTAAGTAGACTATTCTTAGTCTTTTCGGTTTTGATTCATGTTGCAAGCATATTGGAATCGAATATAGCATGTTAATGTCTAACATTTGGTATCAAAGCCATAAATCTTGCCTCTGCTTTGTATGATTTCTGAGTGAAAAATTCTTGTTTTATGATTGTTGCTGGAGATCCATATATATAGTTGGCATCATTCATTTATAAAAAAAGCCATTACAGGCGTTCAAAAGATGTCATTTTCTGGCGCTCCACCAGCGCTATTAAGGCGTCATTTTCAGGCGCACTAGTGACTCCGTTTCAGGTGCCATTTTAGATGCGCTTCAGGCCCCATACCTGGCGCTGTAAAAGCTGCCATTTTTGTGGCTGCAACCAGCCCCATTGCAGCGCCATACCAGCCTTCAGGCCCCATACCTGGCGCTGTAAAAGCTGCCATTTTTTGTGGCTGCAACCAGCCCCATTGCAGCCCCATACCAGCGTCAATTTTCAGGCGCGTTGAAATGCAATTTTCTGGACTGCAACCAGCGCCATTGTAGCACCAATTTTCAGGCGCCATTCAGGCGCGTTGAAGTGCCATTTTTTGGGGCTACTACCAGCGCCGTTCAAGCGCTGTTACTAGGCGTCGTTCAGGCTCCATTTAAGGCGCACCTTAGCCACCATCTCAGCGCCGTTCAGGCGCCATTGGAAACGCCATTTTTTTTGGGCTGCAAGTCGTCGTTCACACGCCGTGTTGAAGCACTGCAGACGGCTTCATGGCTTGGACTGCATCCAGCAAGGGTGCAGTCCACGTGGGTGGCGGCGAGAACGTCGCTGCCGGTGTTGAAGCAGTCCACTGAGTAGCAGAAAAATAGGATCTTGGGTTTTGGGTTGCAGGAGATATTAAATAGTGATAAAATCATAAAATAAGATGGGGCTCCACTAAGGTTATGGGCTTTTAAATAACTGTATATTGGGCTCATTGGATTCAAAGCATGGACAGTGGCCCATTTTGCAAAGATAAAAAGCATTAAATGTTAGGCCATGTATAAATGTAAAAATTGGGGCCAGTTTATGCTCTCTTTGGGCCGATTTGAATTTTTTATTTTAACTATATTGAGCATGTAATTGATTGTGTTTTATTTGTATTTAGGCACTCATTCATACCTTTAAAATTATCATGTAAATTTTATACATGCAAAATAAATAAAATTATATACTGCTTTATATGTTTGTAGCCTAAATTAAAGTTGTAGTTTTTAATACATGCAATTGTTGCCTAAAATTTAGTTAGATATATTAAAATTATATCATATGATTTTAATGTCTAGTGAATCCATATGATTTTTTAAATAATTAAGGAATAGCCACAGCATCCTTCATTATATAAAAAATTATATATTAATAAGGATCACATTATGGACAATAATTGTAATTAACTATATAAATATGATGATTTTACCCCACAGGGTTTTCATTATGTTTATATAATTAATTAGGATAAAATATTAAAATTAATTTTTCCTAATTTACCCACAGGAGTTAGGAATAATTAATTTAATAGGTTTATCATAAAGATTATAGACAGAAAATATCAAGCTATATTCATAATAAATTTCATAATTCAATAAAATAGTTTGATAAAGTCTATCATAAAGATAATTAATCTGATTGAATTAAAGATTTAGCCCACAGGCAATTTTTAATAAAATTAGATTCAATTTTAAGCATGTTCTACATTGGTAAAGCATGAATTTACATTAAAGTCTCAAATTTTTAATAAGCTTGTAATCCTTTTGTGCAGTTTTACCTAGCATATCTGATATTCGTTGTGAGGTTCCCGAACTAAGAGGAGATAACTTTAAGATATGGAAGGAGAGAATTCTTCTTCAATTAGGGTGCATGGACATAGATTATGCTATAAGGAAAGATGAACCGCATAAGATCACTGATACCAGCACACCTGAACAAATTTTATTGTACAAACGTTGGGAGAAATCTAATCGCCTTAGCGTGATGTACATTAAGACAAAAAATTAGTGCTGGTATACGTGGTTCAATCGAGCAACATGAGAATGTCCGTGAATTGCTAAAGGCTATTGACGAGCAATTCGTCACTTCAGATAAAGCCTTAGCAAGCACCCTAATTATGAAGTTCACATCCCTGAAGCTCACCGGTATAAGAGGTGTGCGTGAACATATCATGGAGATGAGGGACATTGTGGCTCAATTGAAGAAACTCGAGGTAGAAATGTCTGAATCTTTCTTGGTGCACTTTATCCTTAACACTCTTCCACTGCAGTATGGACCTTTCAAAATCTCTTACAACACACATAAGGATAAGTGGTCTATCAATGAATTGATGACCATGTGTGTTCAAGAGGAAGGAAGGTTATTGATGGAACAGGGAGAAAGTGCCATGCTGGTGACGCAAAGGAAAGGAAAGAAAGGAAAATCTCAAGCTAGTCAGAAAGGAAAACAACAAATTCCTCCCAAATCTGACATTAAGAAAGACGAAAAGTGTTTTTTCTGTAAAAAGAAAGGACACGTGAAGAAGAAATGTCTGAAATTTCAGAATTGGCTTGAGAAGAAAGGTAAACCTACCTCATTTGTTTGCTATGAATCTAATATGGTTAATGTAAACACCAACACATGGTGGATTGATTCTGGATG
The DNA here is from genome assembly GCA_037355405.1 of Vitis amurensis. Taxonomy (NCBI): domain Eukaryota; kingdom Viridiplantae; phylum Streptophyta; class Magnoliopsida; order Vitales; family Vitaceae; genus Vitis; species Vitis amurensis. Next base: position 2,517 of record JBAPGN010001398.1, on the reverse strand, counting down.
ATATCAGAGTAACCCAGGTATAGACCACTGGAAAGCTGCAAAGAAAGTGATGAGATATCTTCAAGGAACCAAGGATTACAAGCTTATGTACAGACGAACAAGCAATTTAGAGGTAGTTGGCTACTCAGATTCAGACTTTGCTGGCTGTGTTGATTCACGTAAATCAACATCTGGATACATTTTTATATTGGCCGGTGGAGCTATATCTTGGAGGAGCGTTAAGCAGACCATGACTGCTACTTCTACTATGGAAGCTGGAGTTCATATCTTGTTTTGAGGCTACTTCACATGGTGGTATGGCTTAAGAGTTTCATTTCCGGGCTTAGAGTTATGGATTCAATATCTAGGCCATTGAGTATATATTGCGACAATTCAGCTGCAGTCTTTATGGCGAAGAACAATAAAGTGAAGTCGAAGCAAACATATCGACATTAAGTATCTAGCCATAAGAGAACGTAGTTAAAGAAAGAAAGTGATTATGAGCACATTAGCACTGAATTGAATGATCGCTGATCCTTTGACTAAGGGCATGCCACCATTGAAATTCAAGGATCATGTAAGTGAACATTGGACTTAGTTTCCCTTATGTAGTATCTATTGTATAAACTCTTATTATGATGTTTTCTCATATTGATGCGCACTTTTTATTAATTTTGAGAAAATTGCAACTTCATTGGACCAAGAATGAACAATAGGGTTTATTCATTAAGTAATATTGCACATAAAGTATAATTGTTAAGAAATGAGTACATTGTAATACATGGAAGGTAACACTCGTTAAATAGAGGACTTATCGCCATGATTCATTGTATTTGTTACTTAATGAGACAATTGATGGACTAATTAGGACATTAGGTTAAAGGTGTGGCCAAGTGGGAGAATGTAAGCTGAATACACGTGTGAGTTCACACGTTCTCACTTCTGATATGGTCCAACACTTTGACCATGTCCTCCACCATCTCACTTCCGCTGCGATTAAGGAGCACGTTCCACCAACTGCTCAACATGGTGGCAAGAGGCAACGTGGTTTGATGGAAACCACGGTTATAAATTTTTTCAGAAAATGGTCCCGAACTCACTCTGCTATTATCTTCAGAAAAAACACCATCTAAAAAGAGAGATCAGAGTTTGGAAATCTGGGGTTTTTAAACCAACTACAATGGCTGGAGGTAAGTAGACTATTCTTAGTCTTTTCGGTTTTGATTCATGTTGCAAGCATATTGGAATCGAATATAGCATGTTAATGTCTAACAGCATCTTCATGCCAATAGCCCAAAGACAAAACCGTAGAGAACTTATCAGCATAAATATTACAACAAACTACGAATTGGGACACAGGGTTTGAGGGTTTACATGTGGGTGCATTGGTCCTCTAAGTTAGATTGCCTTTACCCTATTTTAGATTGTTGTCCCAGTCCTGAAACAAGTAGAAAATGTATTAGGCTGAAATGATTGAGGTAGAAGAAGGGGTGAGGCATAGGATGAGGGAATAGGAATGTACCTGAGGTATAGGCGAGTGTTCCAGTCGGCTTTGTCGGAGACATTGCATTTGGAAGATCACCCTTGTTGGAGCCACATGGGGGTTTCCTCTCCAGTATGCCAAGGGACCCTGTCCTTCCATTTGGTTCTTTTGTTCCTTCTTTTATGTCCTTTAACACATTTCTCGACGGCTTTATATGTCTCAGCCCATATAAGAGCAAAGTTTAACCTCTATCAATTTTCACGTAAGGGGAAAACCCCCTAGGAAGGCCAATTTGCCCAAATGAAATGTGGGTTGTGGGGGTGTTGGATATGCTAATGAAGAACACAGAAAGTCAGGAAAGAAAGTGAGGAAGGACCCCCCTAGCAGGCCCAAAGACCCAGATTATGAGGTGGGGAAAAACAGAGACCAAAATGAAGAAACCCATTTCAATTTTTCAAGGCCAACTAGACATGCAAGGTGGATATAGAGAAATGAATATGCAAACAATGGGAAAAAAAATGAGGAAAGAAGGCACTTACCATCCCGCAAGAAAGACCAGTCTGGAAACACAATGTCCAAGCTCCAATCATCTCCACAGTACCGGAACAATGGCGAGTGGGGGCTTCGGGACGGAAAGTCTCTTTCATTCGAAAACGGGCCGATCAATGCACAATCTAAACATACGTCAAGTCAGGCAGCCTTCCAGGGTACCATCTCAGGAGCTGCAAAATGCCCCACAAGGTGAACATATCTCTGGTCTGGATGGACTTTCTGAACTTCTCAACATGTCCCTGGTGATTCCGGTCTGCTTCCAGGGCAGTAGATCTTGATGGATCCATCGGAAGTAGTCAGGGCAGGTCATGTTGGTTGATGAATGGTCAGGATTTGTGGGGTTGTGTTTGGTGGGGTAGTTTCCAGGGCAGGCTTTGGTGAGGTTGCCTGCACTGCAGTTGAGTGGGTACTCTAATCTGATTGGTGCTTTCGTGAATGAGAGTAATGATTCTGGAGGGATCACTGGAAATGTATGACTGCCAACAAATTTTTTTTTTTAGTAC